>JAURVB010012156.1:0-13971 GCA_033002965.1 Piper betle | reverse complement strand
TATCACAGCCGCTAGCAAGCTTCCAAATCGCCCATGAGGCCCACAGAATGCAAACCGCGGACACTACGGTCAAGATGGAAATGTTCTGTTGGCACAAAAAGTCCCGCTTTATATATGAACTCGAACTCTCCTCCACGTGTTTTTTGAGCCGCATTTTCATATCAAATGAGTATTTATTAGGCCATATACTTTGATGTATTTTGAGGTATAAGATTGGACTAAAACAGTGAATTAATAATTCGTTGATCATCTTCATACATGAGTATTTCCATAAAAAAATGGATCTGTTCAATATATGTGTCCCAACGAACGTTCTACATTGACTATGATTAGATTAGTAAATGATAAGTATATATACATATTAGAACCAATCAAATAATTGCAATAATGCTTATGGATCTCTAGACTGACGAGTTAATCATGGTTAAGATGGTCTTACTAGTATGTATTTAGGTGTTCTTGTTGATTGAACATCATTTTTTTCTTGAATGTTGATTCAACGTCTTTTATGATTGAATACTAGTACGTATTTAGGTGTTCATGTTAGGCTATGTACTGCATGGAGCGTTCTTCTACTTGCTGGTCAGCCATCTCTTTGTCATCTAACCAGGTCAAGTCCTACCATTGCTCATCTCTTCTTCCTATGCCCAAAAGTCGTGCATCTTTGTTTATCACTATTGACCCATTCAACTACCATCTAGTATGCAAGACACGCATTTATATATAACACATGCCCTCCTTCCCATCTCTTACAATCCACACATTGATCTTCGCTCTTTCTATTCTTGTAGCATATTTTTGAAGAAAGAAAGGGCTAGCTCAAAAGGCTGCTGGTGTAATTAAGGAGCTACTTTTTGATATAGTTGTGATAGTGTTTGAGAGGGGGAGAGTTTGAGTTCATATATCATGGCAGGAGGAGGAGGTGGACGTACTCTGGAGGAAACTCCAACATGGGCAGTTGCAGTTGTGTGCTTTTTGCTTGTTGTCGTCTCCATTTTCATTGAACACATTATCCATCTCGTTGGGCAGGTTAGCAACATAGCAATTGAGATTGAGGTGAATATATTATCATCTTAACACGATCTTATATAGTACATCATCTGAATCTGAATGTTGCAGTGGTTCAAGAGGAGGCATAAGAGAGCACTGTATGAAGCATTGGAGAAGATCAAAGCAGGTGAGCTTGTGGTCATGAACCACAACATCGGCATCCATGATTACGTATTTATCATCATCATCTAACACCGTTATGCATTATTGTAACAGAGCTTATGCTAATGGGGTTCATATCGTTGCTACTAACAATTACGCAAGGACCCATATCTGAAATTTGCATACCCAAGAGTGTGGCAAATACATGGCATCCATGCAGGAGTGAAGAAAAGACTGCCGAGAACACAAGAAGGAAGCTTTTGTGGAGTACTGGTAATACGAGAAGGATTTTGGCCGGTGGGAGTAGTAGTTCAGACAAGTGTGCAGAACAGGTAAGCTCAACTATACATCTTCTATGTTATATAAAACAAAGGAAAGTTTGCTAGACAAGATAAGTTTACTAATTATAAGTTCCAAATGATTTTGGGTAATTGGTTGGCAGGGAAAAGTTTCATTCATCTCTTATGATGGGATTCATCAACTTCACATCTTCATATTTGTGTTGGCTGCTTTTCATGTTCTTTACTGCATTTCAACCATGGCCCTTGGCCGAGCTAAGGTACTACAACACCTTGAAACTTACAACCAGAAATAAGACTTGCATCAGTTTCTTTAATCTGTTATGAAGACGAGCTATATTCAAGCTATTTGCTCGTAAAATCTTAAAATGGTCCTTTCTATTGATTTGAAGATGAGCACCTGGAAGTCATGGGAAAAGGAAGCTAAGACAGCCGAATACCAGTTCTCCCATGGTAATTGTAATTGGAATTTGATCAATTTTGGTTGGTTTCCTCCATATATTGAAGCTTTCATCATAGTTTTTCTAAAATATTTCCTGGTATTACAGATCCAGAGAGGTTCAGATTTGCGAGGGCGACCACCTTTGGCCGCAGACACTTGAATTTCTGGAGCCGATCCACGGTTACTTTATGGATTGTGAGTATATTTACTCCATTAATACTCTTACTCAAAGCTTCATTTCTTATCCAAGAAACTGTCATATGGTGATTACATCTAATTAATCAATCATCATTACTGAAGTCCCATATTCTTGGATTATTAAAAATTGTATTGGCTGACAAAATTTTGTAGGCATGCACTAACATGAAAAATTACTAACAATATTCTGTAATATTTGTGTTTGCATTATGTGGAACCTTACAACAAATTTATATGCTGTTGGGAGTTCCAACCGTTATATGTATGGCTCAGACAACTCCCCCAAATATTGAAATTATAGTCTCTTACTAATTAGTCAATTAATAAGCTTAACAATTTTATATTTTCTTACTAAGACAAAAATAGTTTTAACATATTTCAATCAATATTATCAATGTTAAAAGATGTTTGACAAATATTTTTTGCCATTGAAAGGGCGGCGGCATATTATTATTTGTCTTTCTTGCAAGATAGTGTACTTAAATTAAATTGGCTTTATTTCCCACTCAACAGGTTTGTTTCTTCAGACAATTTGTGAGGTCAGTTCCAAAAGTTGATTATCTGACACTTCGACATGGATTTATCATGGTAAGACTTAATACTTTATTAACAAAATTATCTAATATTTTCAAACATAAGGAGATGAAAATAATGTGTTAATATAATGATCGATGATATCTAAGTAATTTCTGATTTTTACTGTTAATGAACAGGCTCATTTGGCTCCTCAAAGCTCATCAAAATTTGACTTCCACAAGTACATCAAAAGGTCTCTTGACGAAGACTTCAAAGTTGTAGTTGGCATTAGGTAACACTCAAGAAGATCATTTAATTGATTAATAATGAAATAAGAATATCGATCAATAACCAATTATTCTAACTTGTGTTGTTTGCAGTCCTTTTATCTGGTTCTTTGCTGTCTTGTTCTTGCTATCCAACACTCATGGTAATCAAGATGCATATATCATATATAGCTTAAGTAACCTTTTCTATTTAATCTCTACAGGTTAGAAATACTTATTTAATGACATATTTTATGTTTATAAATTGCAGGCATTTACTCTTACCTATGGCTGCCTTTCATTCCCTTGATTGTGAGTACTAATTAAAACATAGCTCTTTGATTATTGTAAAATGCATTGTGTTAGAGAGTAATACTAATAGGCCCTATTGATTGCAGATCATATTGTTGGTGGGAACAAAGCTTCAAGTGATTATAACTAAGATGGGATTGGAGATCCAAGATAGAGGAGATGTTGTCAAGGGTGTGCCTGTTGTTCAACCAACTGATAATCACTTCTGGTTTAATCGCCCTTGTTTGCTTTTGCTCCTCATCCACTTTGTTCTCTTCCAGGTACAAATTTAAATATTTTTCTCTATGTAACCACTCTTATTAGCTTTATGATATTTATATTTCTTTGAATTTTAATCATGTTTCAACTTTTTTCCCTTGTAGAATGCCTTTCAGCTGGCTTTCTTCGCCTGGACTTGGGTAATTTAATCAATCAAGCCTTTCCTCATGCTAATAATTAAAATTAAATATTGATCCGTTTTGTCTTTATAATTAAATATCATTGAAACTTAAAATTCGCTATTTTTCCTATGTACAGTATGAGTTTGGGCTACGCTCTTGCTTCCATCAGAGACTTGAGGATGTGATCATAAGAATAAGCATGGGGTAAAGTCTTGTATTTTTTTTCATGAGCTTAATTAGTTAATTAATTAGAAGATAAATTAAAAAGCCATAGTTCCAATTGACTCACATATCAATAATGAATTAAACTTGATTCTAATATTTTTCATCTGGGTCCAGGGTTCTCATTCAGTTCCTATGCAGCTATGTGACCCTTCCTCTCTATGCACTGGTTACACAGGTAATTATAATTATAATGATTGATAAACTATATAACACTTTAATTTTACAATGAATAAAATGTTTGTGATGAAGTTGTAGTGATGAACTCAAAGCTTCAGTGGCAAAACTCCCATCAAAGCTAGTGTGTTTAATAACTAATTAAATTAATATAATTTGCTCATCATCTAACCAATGTTATAATAGGATAAACCTTTATATAATTAGTACCTAGTTATGTATGCACACTAAGTAAAATAATTGACATTTTGTAAGATTTGATCATCGATCCAATACTATAATCTATCAGCATTTAATTAACTAGTTATATATTGCTTGATTATATCAGATGGGATCCAACATGAGGCCTACCATCTTTGATGAGAGAGTGGCTGCTGCACTTAGGAAATGGCACAACACAGCCAAGAAACATATAAAGGAGAACAAGAGGTCCGGTGCAACCACTCCAACCTTATCGCCTAGCCGGCTGGCCACGCCCACCAGCGGCAATTCCCCCATTCATCTCCTTCGTCGCCACTACCAGAGTGAGCTCGATAGCCGTCTAACCAGTTCTCCTCCTCCATTCTACCACTCCGACAATGAACACTATTGGTTAGAAGGCCCTGAAGGGTCCCCGTCGCCAGTCCATCCTAACGTCAAATATCATTTGGAGGCTCGTCGGCACCATAGGGAGGAGTCGATGGACTCGGAGAGGGAAGGGGAATTGCCGGAGACTAGTGCAGCTCCTGCTCACCAGCATGAGATCAACATGGAGGAGAAGCCTTTCTCATTTGTGTAATGTCCTTTATAAAATTACTAATTTGGCCCCAATGTGTGGCTATGCATGATTCGTTGATATTTTTTTTTTGAGATTTTTTTATTCACTTGGTTAATTTTTTTATCAAAATGATGTATGAAGAAATTCATAAAGGCAGAATTTGCTTGTGATAATCTTTTATGATAACCGTATCCTACACAAATATTTTGACAATTTTATGTTTTAGAGGAACCTACTTGCCAGGCCGTAAACCATATCTACTCGGTGGCATTGTCACTTAATTTTAGCAATATAATTATACTTCAATATTATGCCCACCTAAACTTGAGGGATATTCCAATAGAATGTAAATCATTAATACAGGCAAGTTATAAAATTTGGCTATAAAATCCAATCACATTGAAGCGTGAATCTAAAACCCAACCATATTGAAGTAGTATGCTTGTCATCTAATTGTACAAGGCTACTAAGAAATTTCTAAAATAAATGAGTGCTTGCATGAATCACCGCTGAGGTCTACTTATAGTTTGCTTGACTGCAATTGTAAGGTTTTGTGACAAATTTGGAGTTTTTCCTTTAGGTTTGCAAACACTGGTAATATATAAGAGGAAAGATAATGAAAGATCAATTTTGATTGACCTAAATTATTAGAAAACTCAAGCTTGAGACTTGAGGAATTTATAATTATATGATCAATAGAGAAGGCAATAATGACGGTAAACCATCTAAGTGTCCCAGTCGCAATAACTATAATTTTTGAGATAATAAACACTTTTTCACAAATCGTAATAGATTATTTGCTGAATTAGCCTCCAAGATACTCTTTTATTATGCAACCGACGTGTGTAACACCCCTAATCCAATTCATGAATGAACTAAAATCCTAGTTGTGAAATCTCACAAAATTATTCCCAAAATCAATACTTGCCAAGATAAAATTAAGTATATTAAGAAAGTATGTGTATAAATATTTAATTTAGTAAGCCACTTTTTGAATATCTAAATGAATTGGGCCATCATGTTGTATTAAGACCAGGCCATTACATTACTAGTATTTTATTTATTTATTTGATTTCATAGAATTTGATGTTATGGTTATGTCTTTGAGGCAATTATTACAGGCATACTTAGAAATTTCGACCAGGGATACAATTTTTTTGTACTTATACATTGATTAATGTATGGTACATTGAATTATAAATGTTAAATAGTTGTTTTTACTTGGTATAAAGATGAGAGATCGATCCCTTATGAGATCTTAACGTAAAAAAGTAATTGGTCAAGGGTAATTGGAAGAAATAAGTAAACAGACGAGAAATTATCTATGGGATAACTTGACACAATCACGTATGAAACAAGTATAGATTTATATCGTTTGTTATGTTTATGTATAAAGGTTGGTTGGAAGTCGACTAAATAGCTCCAAAGATGGAAAAAGCAGGGTTGAATTAATCAACTTTGTCTAAGGGGCTGGACCAAAAACCAAGCTAGACATATCCTATTTAGACTAGAAATCCTCGGAGGGTATGATAAGTATTAGAGTGAATTTAGAAGGGTAACTTAGGAGTGGAGAAAGAGGATTCAAAGACCAAGGACAAGAGGAGGGGGTCAACTTGTAAAACCTCGACCTCCAGTCCAATATTTTAGTTGTGGTTCATGAAGTAGTCCGGGGTAGTACGTTAACTTGTCGGGTTTGACCACCCCTATAGTACAAGGGTCATATTTTATGTTGATATGGTTAGATAAGGGATTGATTGCACTCACTGTTAGATATATCCGATTCAGAACCAAGAGTCGAGGATTTTATTTTGTAGCTTATAGTTTCGAATGCCAGAGGGATCGTAAGTTATAGCTTCAGGAGCTGAGGTTCACTTGATGTGGCTTAGTGACAGCTTTAGCTCCTTTTGTTTAAGTGTTAGTATATTAGCAGCTTAGGGCCGCTTTTCACGTGTGTTGTGTTTTTAGTTTAGCTTTAGATTAAAGTTTTTGGATGCATTGCATTGCATTCATGAAGTACCTTGTCATCCTTAGATTAGCCCTAGAACAACCCCCACATAACCCAACTTGATTGACGATGAATCCTAGCCCTACATCCTTTTATTTTTCATTTTCACCACCCAGTTGCAGTGCTTTGTCTCAGGGCCACAGTGATCGCCCGGTATTTATTCTATTCTGGAGGCGCTTAGCGACAGGGAGCTCAATAGCCAAGGCCGCGATGTTGGTATCGTGAACAAGTTTTTAAAAATCACTGCCGCCCAACTCATTTCACCCCTTCACCCCTCCTCCATGATGCCACTCCCCTGTCCTTCACCATTTCTCTATCTCCACCACCTCCCTCACCCTTCCACTCTTCCCGGCGCTCCTTCCACCTATGGATCGCCCTCCTTCGTGTGTGGATTGTCTCTTCATGAGGTACTCAGGTTTTATTACCTTTTTCTCTAATTTTTGGTATGATATCTATTAGATTATTATTGTAAAATCATGTAGATGTTGTTAGAACATGTTAGATTAGAAGGGTAACTTAGGAAAGGAGAAAGTGGAGGATGATATAAAGACAAAGGACAAGAGGAGGTGGTTGACTTGTAAAACCCGGACCTCCCTCCCCATGTTTTAGTTGTGGTTCATAGAGTAGACCGACCTGGGTAGTATGTTAGCCTGTTTGGTTTGACTACCTCTATAGTACATGGGCCATATTTTATTTTGGTATGATTGATAAATTGTTGATTAGAACCGCTATTAGATATATTCCAAAGGTATCAGAGCCAAGCCGAGATTGTATTTGATGATAAAAGTCTATCTAGATAGATTCAGATTATACTTTAGAGCCATAGAACAAGATTTCTGAACGGAATTTTCTTAAGGTTGGTGAAATATAAGATTCCCTAAATTTAGTCCCACAACCAACACCTCTTGCGGTAAGATCTAATATATTAGTGGGATGTGTTTTTGATTTTCAACTTGATTAGTTACTTTTGAAGAAATAACTAAACCTATCAGATTGTACTTTGGTCAGGTTGTTACAGTTAAGTCATACAAAGTTGAGTTCGTTGACCTAGGGCGTGAAGCTTCACTCATAGGTCCGTTAGGACTCCTTACTACTTGATTCCTTACTTGGCTCTATCATAGTTTTGTTTTATGATTGTGGGATGAAGTTGTGATGTTTTATTTGATCCCATTAACTTTGGGCTATTTAGCCGACTTTTCCACAATTTGATAAAACTTTAAGGAAGAGATCCCTTGACGTGTTTATGAAAAAATGAGATCTAGTTCAAAGTCACTTTGGCGCTATTTATAAATTTCTACCTAAGCCTCCTATATATGTATGAGTGTTTTGATTTTATAATATGAGAATTGGGGATATGACATGCAACCTACATCATGTGTTCCTCGTACCCTGAGCGGTGTAGTGATAGAGGGTATAGCAGAGTAGCATGAATTTTAGAATTTGTGGTGATTAGTTCCTTTTCCATGTGAGTATAATGGTGGGTGATACATGAATGATGTGGAAAGGGCATGAGTATGATATGTTTATATTTCATTTGTCGTGCAAAGCGTGCTGACTTTATGTCATGATATGTTGTCGTACTTAACATGCCAGCTTATAATATGATTTGTGCATTGTGTTTAGTGTGCCGACCATGTGTATGTTATAAAAGAGAGTGCTTAGCATGCCTCTCATTTTAGCACTGGTAAGGATTTTCCGAGAGAGTATGTTCTGATTATGATTTCTCATGGGCATATGTAAGTTTAACATATTTTTATTAGTTATTCTAGACCAGTAGATTATTGTGATATTACTTTCTGTATTGGTCTGGCGTTGTAGATGTAGCTGAGTGGATGGAAGGATCAAGATGACTCAAGGTGGAAGTTGACATATATTTTCTCTGCTGATTGTGTTATGTATGATGTGTATGTTATGTGGGCTGATGGCCAATATGTTCTGATATGGAATGTTAGCCTTTGGACGTTATGGTCATGAATTTAATTGTGTTTTGTATAAAAATATGTGGACATTTGTCCCTACCTGTGTTTGATGTACCATTTAGTGATTTTAAATTACTCGTATTTTGTTTTATTGAGATAATTTAGATGGACATAGTTAGTACTTTAGACTGAAGATTTTTTTTTGCAATTAAAACATATTATGGCTTACTTAGTATAGTGTGGAGAGATCAAACCCTTATGTGAAATAAGTGGACAAATGCAATCTGTCGGAGTAAATTTGATCAAATGAATAAATGGTCAGGAGAATTGTTTAAATGGCAAGTGGAAGCGGTCAGACTTGGACTGACTTCAGGTAATTAGTTTTTCCAAGTTAAATCTTTGATCAATGTTGGAGGTATCCTTATAATGGTGAAGAGGGTCGTTTAAGTAGAATCGGCGATGAAAAATATTACTCAATTAGCCGGTAAGTCTAAATTTGTCAAATAAGGCTAAACGGTTGAACCTTGGTGACCTTTTTGGTTTAGATAGAGATTAGAACATGGCTAGAAGGTTTCTCTATATTAGTAGAAGGTTTCAAGGGTAATGAAAAAAAGGGAGAAGTTAGGGAAGGAATATATATAGGCGTATAGATGAAATCCAGCTCTTTTCTTTTCCTAAAACCTAAGGAGCCGCCTCCTCTCCATTGGTGAACGTCTTCTTCCTCCTCTCCTCCTGTTCCAGAGTTGCTTTTACATCCTCTTTCGCGGTTAGAATGTTGTTTAGTCATCCCTAATCGAAAACAATTGAAGAAGAGGTCACTAATTCAACTTTTATATAATTAATTCATGCACCATGCATATTCATGTTGTGTTTTGTTTAATTTATGTGTAAACATGTGCATTCATAGTTTATCAATGTTAAGTTGATTATTTGATGCATGTACATTATAATTGGGACCATGAACTCAATCATGATGGAGGCACATAGGGTAAATCAATGTGGAAACCGATTTTTATATTGGTTGAGGCTAAACAAAATAAGTAGGGTAAAAATAATGTGAGAACTCAGTTTTATTTGACAAGAAACATTCTTAACCCTTTATTTTGATGTAAATATGAGGCGCAGAAAGTTTCATCACATGCTAGACATATTTGAATGAGAAAAACCTAGTCAAATTAAAAAATGTTTCATGATTGTTGAGAGCTTTCATGGCAATTCAAAATCTAGACCTCTGGATTGAAAATCCTTTTAGAGGAATGTTAATTAAGATGTTGAGGGGCTATAGCTAAAATTTCATGAAGTTTGGACATCGTTTGACCCTTGAACTAAATCAAAAAACTTGGATTAGAAAGTCAATTGGAGAAGAAGGTAGCTAATAGGAAAATTTCCAATTTGAAAACCTTGATTTTTAGCCCTGATTCAATTGGTTATAACTCAGGCTATAGAACTTCAACTTACACAATTATTTATTAGATGGAAACTTCACAATGCCTAGTTTATTCTCCTAAAGTTTCATAATTGTTCGTTAAGTATTTGGGGAGTCATGAATTTCCAAAATTTGACGTATGAAACCTTAGTTTTCTTGAGTTATATCAATACCGTGTTATTTGTATGTCATGCTAATGATCAACTTATCATTGTTTAATGTTAATATGTTGTTAAATATATTTTTTAATGATTATTAACATATTGGATGATTGATAAATCATTGATTATGGTCATGATATATCATGCATGCATGCATGCATGTGCATTCTAGTCGGTATGTGATATAGGTACACTTATTTAATTTCTCAAACTAGGAGAATGATTGTTGAGATGTTCTGAAGCTCAAGAGGTTATTGACTAGGTCCATTTAGTCTTAATTTTGGGAGTTTTATGATCCTTTGTTGCTTGTTGTGTGATTAAACAATTTAGTCGATTATGATTTGACACTTATGAAAAGATGTAGCAAACCTAATAGATGTTAGGTATTATAATTGAAGAGTAAAATAGAAACTAAAACACATGATTTTGATGTTTTCATAATATTAAGTCAATGCAATTTTTGGTATTGGGCTTAACAAATTAATTGAATGGGAATTGGTCAAACCGATGGGTTGTGACAATAAAACTTCTTGCATCCACACTGCCAGCACTGGAGTTGTGCAGGTTACTGTACATTGCAACACTTATGATCATTTGTGGGGCTAAGTTAAAGGGTTGCATGATTTCTCATCATGCAAAACCCATGAGTTGAGATAGATACTTGGAAATTGCTCATGAAGAAGGGCAATATAACATAATAAGGATAAGTTTAATAATAATGATAATAAATTTCTCTTATTTTAATCTTATTGAAAAGATGAGCTGATGATGTGTGGTACATTTCATTAATTCAGCGGGTAATTCATGGAACATGAATGTATAAACACATTACAAGTGTATGAAATTGAGATAACTTCCGAGGAGAAAATCACTACGATGGGTGGTAAATCCCATGTAAGCATAATTAAAGGAATGAAACTATATGATTTGAGTATAGGATTCAATTATATTTATACTTGTTTATGTTTATGGTACATGTTGGAATGTTATGTATAGATGTGCGAGAAAATAATAATATCTTGATGTGATGCTCAGTACTTTTATCGATGTTTATTCAGTTTATTTGCACTTTTTATTATTGTTTACTACGTATATAAATAGATGACTCAATATTGGTTATCTAATGCTAAGTGAACAAAGTTTATCTTTGTACGCATATTAGTAGAAGATCTAGAGAGGGAAGGATGGAAAATCAGCAATAGTTATCTTTATATTGATTAGTTTGCATTATATTTTATTTTTATGAGAGTATTAGATGTGGAGACTTTTATTAGATTGCTGATTTGGTACATTAGACTTGGATATATTTTTATTATGACATGGATTTATTATAAGTATATTATATGCAAGTTGTGGACAAAGTCTGGCTTATTTGTATTCCATGTGTACTCATGATACATTATGATTTATTTACCATAATTAAGTGACTGTCCATCTGTTGGATTGATTATTTATGAAAAAAGGCAGTTGTTACATTTCAGTTTTTTTAGACAATATACTCTTGGGCATGTAAGTCTAATTGGGTTTCACAGGCACTCACCAAGCCCAAGGACTAGACACTGATGGAAGGACTAGACACTAATGGAATAAATGCCCAGGTACACACACACACACACCATATTACTTGTGCAGGTTTCCAAGAGTGTTGAAGCCATGGATTGGAGAAGCTTTTGTGATTGTTTTTGTTTGTAGGAGAAGTGCTTATGGAGAAGACCAAGTGAGAGGTGGTGACTAGCTGACCATAGCCTTGTCACATGATGAATGCTTGTTAAATTATGGAGTATGTATGCATGTATGACATGTAGATTTAAATGTGGGATGTGTTGTGCATGATCAGGATGAAAGTGGTGGCTTTGATAACCATAACCTCTCACACCTGATTTCCTTGTGACAATGATGCATAGGGTGATGACCATGTACCCTCTTATCCTATTAATGTTATTTTTATGTTATACGCATGTTATAATATGTTGTGGGGAGTTTCCTCCCAACCTTTCTTGTCACAAGAAGGATTGTCAAATTCTCTCTGGGATTTTAATCTCCCTTATAACTTTGATGCATGTAGGGCATCCTATTTGCTCGAGCCCAGCCCTACGTATCATGATCATATGCATGTGGGTGATTCATATTTTTGGTATGTGCATTTAAATGCCCACTCAGCCTTCCATCTTTTGACACCTTGAATAGTTAGGTCTGGCCTGTAGTTAGCATTCTATTATAAATGATTAACAGTAGCAATCAAAGACTTAATACTTTGATTTGGTTCAGGTTCAAATCGAATCAGGTATTACACGACTTCTACAAGCCTAGCAGCCATCTCTCTATACTCTCTACTTCCCACATTCCTCTCTTCTTTTTCTCTCTTTCTATGTTCTTCATCCTTCTTGGTGGTTTACATGTAGAGAAATATGATTTGAAGGCATAACTAAAGGAAAACACCGAATAAAGATATTTTAAACAAGTTTAATTCATTAGATTCATGCATCATGATCACTGTATATCTTATTTTTCCATGTTGTGATATGTAATGCTTGTATTCATGGCTAAGAAGTTATTATATGTTAATTTGATGCATGCACGTTATGCTTGTATTCAACTCAATAGGGTGAAAGAAATTTAGAATTAACCATATAGAAATTAAATTATGGCCTCTTTCATGGCTACATAGCCTCCGAGTTAAGGAATGGTAAATCTTTCTCCTGATTATTGTGTTGTTAGCATGAAGATGAACTTTAAAGGGGGGAGGACATAGTGAAAATATTAAAGATCCAACCTTTTTTTATACCAAGATTCATTTTAACTCTATGTTATAATATGAATAAAGTGTATATGAAGTTTCACTAAATTTAGAATATGTTTACTTTGTTTCTTATTATTTCATAGTTTTTGTAGAAGAAAATAAAACCTATAAGAACATAAATATAGTCCATGGGGATAGGAGGATGATTATTTTGCAAAATCCATTTCTAAGAATCTTTTGACCGTAATTCGAGACTCCCTACATGAGTTTAGATGCATATTCATAATATTTGGCACATTTTGATGTCATCAATGATTTTATTTAATTATTATTTAATTATTTATTTGATTGATTGATTTATTCATTATTTAAAGAATATACTGTAGTCTCCCCTTATCTGTAAGTTTAAGTGTCCGGATGGATTTGAATTCGAATCTATCAGATATGTCCATAACTATGTAATGAATTTTGTAAATATGTCGAGTCCATCTCTATTTAAGGACTCAGTGTGTAGGTTTGATCCCAAGTCTTCAAGTGGTTGAAGAATTCAGGGTGAGGCCTAGTATTTAGGTTTAAGTTTTTTTATTTTTTATTTTTTATATTTTAATACCTTCTGAGCTATGAGACAACATATAAAAAAATATATACGGATTATGAGTGATCCTATTAGTAGTAATATAGCTGTTACTAAAGGATTAGAAATATGAATACTTATTATTTGCACTCTATCTTTTGCTATGATAATACTAAGATTCATATATTAACTAGCTTCTTATCCTTTTTTTATCAAACTTATCCACAAAATGCTATCAAATACACAATACTATAATAAGCTTTTAACAACTAACACATATATAGACAAATATTATTGCAGAGACAAGTCCTATTAGAATTATATCTTCTTCGTCAAACATCAATATAGTTTTTCCAGTTAATAAAGTAACTTCTTAAAAACTCCACTCTTCTTATGACATGGTTCTTTGGACCAAATGGCTAAAC
>JAURVB010012155.1:0-17202 GCA_033002965.1 Piper betle | reverse complement strand
GGTGTGAAGTTTTACTTTTATCTTATTGTAGGACACTCTAAAAAAGGATAACTTACTAGTGAAAGATAATTACTTTTGTTCTGAATTAACATATATGGATTTTTTATTTATATTTATGTCACACTAAACAAACGAAGTATAAGAAAAATAAAAGAAGATATTAATCTTTCACAGGTTAGCCATCTTCTCCACGGAGCATATGCAGCCTCTGCAGAACACTTCTTGGTCCAATCATCTTAAGCCCGAACAAGGAAAAATATCAGTGACATAATATATATTCCCCCCGCCAGTCCGAACATTTAGTATTCAATATTAAGAATAAGTAAGTACTCTCTAATCCATGTTTCTCTAGTTGTTAATTAGGTTTTACGTTCAATATTAACACCGGGACCTTCTAACTAATTATTTTTTACTTATTTTAATTGCCTAATTGGGTCACGAGACCAAAGTCAATGCTATAATCTTAATCAGCAAACAATTTTGGCGACGATATCATGCCATTTCACACTCATAAATTTATTTAACAAAATAAATAGGATTATGTTAAAATTTTACAGAATGGAATATTTTATTTATAATGAATAATCCTTACCCGTTTCCAGGATTTTACAAGTTTAACTTGGTCCAAAACTTGTCTCAAACTAGAAAAATTATTCAAATTTAAGCACACTTAAAATCAAATATTTCATATAAGATGAATAAGGCTTCACATGTTTTCGTTAATTTATAATTAAATTCAAATATAATTAAGACAAATAAACATGTCCACTTGCAACAAATTAAGGTGACGTGCGATCTTATTTGAATATGTCAATCGAGATAAAATTACAATGTCAACAAGTATAAGAACATTTTTAGCCACGCTTCTTACACTTAATCTTAATTATTGATTAATTTTCACTATAATGACTTGAATGACTTTAAGGGTGGTATTTTTTTAAGGTTTGGGTTTAAAGGGGTAACAGGGAAACTCATCAGAGATTGAAAATGCAATAAAACTAACGACATTATACTCATACATTGGCTTTGTTGCCTATTTAGCATTTCTCATAAACTATTTTCTCTGCAACTCCATCTCTCACATACCTGTATATATATATTCATTGGATTACTGCATTGGCATTCTCCCCGTGGTTAACACAGCTTGTGAAAACCGAACCTCTTGGGGGAGGAGGTGATACTCAATACCCAGATGCTCAAATATCCTCTTGAGCTCCAATACAAGCTCCGACCTCCGGTTGTTCCTCTCTGGAAAATCTTGGAAGTTCATTGTGTGCTGCACAAACAGCACCATCGTCATCTTGTTCACGTTCTCAATCTCCCTGGCCACCACCGAATGCTTTTGCTGCCAGTGCTTGGGCTTGCCATCAATGTACCTGAGTCGCCAGCAATTTCTAATCAGAAATATATTTACAACATTTGAGGAGATGATCTATATATATATATATATGCATTGTTGCTTACGTTTTTATGTTTGCTTTGAGTTCATTGATCTTTTCTGCCGTCGTCTTGACGTCGATTGCGAATTCGACATTGTCTCCCATTTCTGGACTCCTGTGGAAGTTGCTAATGGGTTTTGTGAGGAGAACTGAATTGGGGTAGAAAATCTTCTCGTTGTCGAATCTCAAGAACACGGTTGTTAGTATATTCATCTCTTCGACAATCATCTGCAAAGTTTGCCATCAATCAAATAGATACATTCACAACTAAATTAAAGATATATATGTTATGTACGTACTTGGACGCCATCGATGACGCAGCGATCACCGACGTCGAAGGGGTGCATGACAAAGATGAAGATGATGGACTCGAAGATGGTTTTGCAGGTGTTGCCGAAGATGAAGACGACGAGGAGAAGCTGGGAGGTGATGACGAGGACGACCTTGGAGGTGGCGAGCCCCATGACCAGCACCGAGACCACCAAGATGACTACTATCGCCACCGCGCTGGCAAGCTTGTCTAGCTGCCGCACTGTTGTTCTTTTATCGTTTAGTGAATGAACCAATGCTTTTCTCTCTTTGTAAGCCTTCACCTGGTCAAATTTTTTTATGAAAAAAGTGTGATGTTTATGCTTCGGAATTCTTGATAAAATTGTTCCCAATGTGTAGAGAAGATGCACTTGTGATTGTAGCATACAAAATGGAGTGAACCCAAAAAAATTTTGCAAGTAAAGTAGATGAAACGTTAGCCAGCAAGCATCGAATATTAGAGAGGGGAAGGGGAAGTGGCTTACCACCCATTTCCTAAAAGCAGACTTTCTAATGTGGCCGTTCTCAGTTCGTTCAAAGAAAGGTAATATAGTTTGAACCTCCTCTTCGCTTAAGAATAGCAGCAAGTCCGCCACTTCGATCCTGATCATATTCCAAATTCCAAAACAAAGACATACAATTCTATGTATTAAGATTTTTTATTCTCCCCTTCTAATAATACACAACATTAAGAAACAGAGATTGGGACGGATCATGTTTTGAAGCCAAATTAATATGAAATGGTTCAGTACTCCTCCCTCGTTAGTTCTTGCAAAACTGCGAAGGAAATGTTTCGCAGCGGATAAGGCATGATTGACTCCCAACTCACATTTACAGAGCAAAGTTGTTAATATAGTTCGATTTATAGTCTGCTAGCTAGCCTCTTTAATTCGGCCGAGAAGTCTACTATACAAAATAATTAGACTTCTTTTATTCGGCTCCTTTGGTTCATTACTCTTTGAATTCGAATAACTTTATATTCTTATTTTATTTTAAGATAACGTCATAATCTTATATTTTTTCAGTTATATTAATATATTCACGTGACAAAATAAATCTAATAAAAATATCTAAAAATCTATATTTATTTTGAGCTCAGCCGAGCCAAATATATACACACATAATCCAGGTTCATTCTATTAATCCAGCAGAATCTTACTTGAAATTTACTTTCCTTACTGAGTCTGTTGACACTATCTTTTTTTGTTCAATTGAACCTATTTAAATTTAGAACAAGTCCAACGAGTCTAATGTAAAGTTATCTATCTATCTATTATCTATTTATTAATAATTAATAATATTAAAAACGGTCTTCTTCCATGTAGCCGGCCTATAAGTTTTAGATATTTTTTCTTGAAATTATAAAATTTTAAAAAGAAAGTTATCGTGACTATTATATTATTAGTATTTTAACGACCGAGATTAGATCGGTAAGATTTTTAATTTAATAATACCCATAACATATTAAATTAATATTATATTGTTTGGCAATAACTTAAATTTAATTTTGTTGGAAAGATATTATATTGTATTTAGATTTTTCTCCGTCACGGTAGTATTAATTTTAAAAAACAATTAATTAAATCTAATCAAAATAAATTAGTCAGATCAATACATAAAAATACTATTCTATGTTATATATATATATATATATATTATATATATATATAACGAAAATTTTACGTAAAGAAAAAGGGGGAAAGGGGTTATCATGTTAGTAATAACCATATATTATCTAAAATTTTTAATTTTATTCTAAATATATTTTTTTCAAAGCTAACAAACGTATAAATGAATTTCAAGTTTTGTTACACTCAGAATTAATAAAAAGTTAATAGGTACGTAGCTGGGGTAGATAGAGAAGATGGTAAGACTTGGGGGTGGGGGGGACTTACTTCTTTTTCTCGCCGGCGACGTGGTGGAAGACGCGCTCGGCGGTGAGTTGGGCCTCCAACTCGCTCCGCATCTCCGACAAGTCGTTGAGGTCCTGAATCATATCATTCACCAGCCTCGCCATCCGCGACAGGCCCAACCTGGTTATGTGGCTCACCAGCCTCGTCACCCCCAACGCCGTTGGCGGAGGCGGATGGGCTGCTTCGGCTTCGTCCAGCGGCGGCCCGGACAAGGCATCGAGGATGTAGCGGTGGAAGACGCTCTCCTTTATCCGGTCGAAGAAGGTGGCGACGTGGAACGAAGAGGCGACAAGTTTGACGAGCAGTATTTTTAACAGCCAGATCACGTCGGCGATGAGGAGGGCGAGGACTTCTCGGAAGGCCTTGGGGTTGAACAGTTGCTGGTAGGGGCCCGACGTCCAGAACGCGGATCTGAAGAGGAGGCACAAGGTGAGGAGGACGATGACGAACCAGACGCAGTTCTGGACGCCCCGGAGGTCGTAGACGAAGTAGACTTTCTTCCCGAGGAGCATGAAGTTGGGCTGGATGAGTTCGGCGAGCCCGAACACGAACGACTCGGCGATGAGGCGGCCAGAGAACACGACGAGGACCAAGACGCACCACTTCCACAGGGCGAGACCCCCGAGCTCGGCGCGCTTCAAGGAGGGGACGGTGCGGGCCGAGACCAGGCAGGCCGTGATCACCATGAACGCCGCCAACTCCACCACGGCCCGCCATTTCACCTCGCTCCGCCGTTTCCTGTTCTTCTCCTTTACTTCCTGCTCCGCCGCCGCCGCCTCGTTCTCCTTCTTCCACTCGTCCCAGTCCGAGTCGGAGTCGCCGTCGTCGTCGGATATCCGCTCGTTCGCGCTGCTAGTGGTAGTGGCGGCGCCAGCGGTGGCGGTGCCATCGAAAGCGATGGTGTGCGATCGGAGGATGGACGGGGGCACCGCCATCTGCCCCGCCTGAGCTGCTCCACCTCCACCTTGCATCGTCTTCGTTGGGGGGTGGTGGGAGGTGGGTGAACTTTTAAATACTTGCGGAAGGGAGTGGTTGAGTGAGTGACGTAAGCTGTAGAAATAGTCAAACTCAAACAGCGCGTAAAACCGTCGACACTTGCTTCCTCGTCTTCAGTTGTTGATAAAACTAATTCAACTTGTTTTTTACAAGCCTTTGGTTTTGGTATTTTGTGTGTGTCTTTGGTGGCTGAGGTTGAAGGCTTTGAAATAGTGGTTTGTTGGTATTAGCCAGCTTAATTTGGTTAATTCATATGTAGGTATGGGATGTATGTATTATGTATATATATTAGATTTTAGGGTTCAGATATTGCTTTTCTTGTTTTATATATAGATGGATATTTGAGATTTCTACATATGTTATATACTATTATTATTGTATAAATATATATATATATATATGGTTTTTTAAATAATGGTTACATCTTGCAACTCGTACTATCATACCCCCTTGATGGAGTGCATGAAAAAAATTTATATGAGTTATGCCTCCTTATATTACTTATGCGAAGTGCATATTCAATTTGAAATTTTTAGTAGGTTTTTTATATAATATTTACATGTATTAAAAGTAAGGTGTATCTTATTCATGAAATTTTATGATTTTTTAACATTAATTAATATGATTTAGTTTTGAATTTTTAAAAGATGCAAAACTTAAATAGATATTTAAAAATTAATTTTTATTATAATTATTTTAAAAATATTAGATTTTATTGAAGATTTATAATTATCTTTATTATTTTTTATTTTATTTATTTATATAAATTTTAAATTATAAGACCCACTAAATTACTCCAAATAAATAATATAATTCATGTAAACTATAATACGAAGTTTAACTTATAAGCTCTTTTACAATACATACGCTAAAAGAAGGGTTTTTTGTGGCCTACAACATTGTAGCTTCAATCGCTCAAATGTGAAAGGGAAACAAAGATAACAATCATATACATATGTATACTATGGGATCCATCAACTTAGTCTCACATCTAATACCTACTTGGAGAAGATCCTGTTTATAAGTTAGAATGGACTATAGATCTTTAACTTGGGTTAACCATTTTAACGAGATGACATAGCCCATTACGTTACACTTTGGGCCGGATCGTTATAAATGGTATCAGAGCAAACCTGGTTCCGTGTTAGATGTTGGGCTGGACTAGGGACGTTGGTCTGGACCTGACAGCTAAAAATGGATATGTCAAAATGGACTGACAGCCAAAAATGGATATGTCAAAATGGACCGACAGCTAAAAATGGATATGTCAAAATAGACCGACAGCTAAAAATGGATATGTCAGAATGTACCGACAGCCAAAAATAAATATGTCAGAATGTACCGACAGCAGAATGGACCTGACAGTCAAAAATAGATATGTCAGAATGGACCGACAGCCAATAATGACTAATCTCAGAATGACCTGGGAGACCACCTAATCTCAGAAGATGGGGCTAGTAACGAGCCAAGTATAAGAATTTCGGGACGAAATTTCCTAAGGTGGGTGGATTATGAGATCCTTCAACTTAGTCCTACATCTAATACCTACTCGGAGAAGATCCTGTTTATAAGTTAGAATAGACTATAAATCTTTAACTTGGGTTAACTATTTTAAGGAGATGACATAGCCTATTACATTGTACTTTGGGCTGGATCGTTACATATACGTATACATATTTTTCTACACCGTCAATCTTTTCTTTAAATTGAAGTAGCTACAACTTAAAGGAATATCTTGATTTGCCAGCGCAAATATGCATTAGATTTGCTTAAGGAGACGGAGAAGTCAAACTCACCCTTAAAGATCTGCCACTTGGTGTAAAAAACAATTCTATTCTCCAAAAAAGAGAGACTTCAGAGAGTTAGTGGTTGGTTTTGACCAACAGGAAACTAGAAGTTTGTGAAACGAGTGTCAGGATGAGCTAAGCGAGAAGCAGAGTCTCGCGCAATTATATAAAGAAGATATAAAAGAAAATACTCTCGACATCGCTAAAAAGTCCTAAACCAAGATTTCCATCTCAAGAGTGTTTTCATTTCATAACCTTTTTTGGCTTCGAGGATGTCCAGTCTAGTGGGAGAAGTGGTTAAGTGGCTCACGAGGAATTGATCTATTTGAACTCGAAGTCCTTACCTGGCACTTCTTCTGGCCCTGGACGGGGGATCACTCATAAGAATGATATAATATATATATATATATATATATACTGGTAAAGTGAAGAAGAGCAAGGGGTAAAAAAATTTTCTGCCCCAAGCTCTCTTTTATGTCATTCGATTATAAGGATGACCTAGATCCTTTGTTAAAAAAAAAATTAAAATACGTCACGCAAACATATCACACTTCCTATAAATTTATTTAACAAAATAAATATGATTATATTAAAATTTTACAGAATAAAATATTTTATTTATAACGAATAGTCCTCGCCCGTTTCCAGGATTTTACAAGTTTAACTCGGTCCAAAACTCGTCTCAAACTAGAAAAATTAGTCAAATTTAAGCACACTTAAAATCAAATATTTCATATAAGATGAATAATGCTTAACATGTTTTCGTTAATTTATAATTAAATTCAAATATAATTAAGACAAAGAAACATGTCCAATTGCAACAAATTAAGGCTGATAGTGCCAATCTTATTTGAGGTTATGTGAATCGGCGATAAAATTACAATGTCAACAAGTATAAAAACATTTTTAGTCACGCTTCTTCCACTTAATCTTAAGTAAATTGATTAATTTTGACTATAATGACTTGAATGACTTTAAGGGTGGTATTTTTTAAGGTTTGGGTTTAAAGGGGTAACAGGGAAACTCATCAGAGAATGAAAATGCAATAAAACTAACGACATTATACTCATACATTGCCTTTGTTGCCTATTTAGCATTTCTCATAAACTATTTTCTCTGCAACTCCATCTCTCACATACCTGTATATATATATTCATTGGATTACTGCATTGGCATTCTCCCCGTGGTTAACACAGCTTGTGAAAACCGAACCTCTTGGGGGAGGAGGTGATACTCAATACCCAGATGCTCAAATATCCTCTTGAGCTCCAATACAAGCTCCGACCTCCGGTTGTTCCTCTCTGGAAAATCTTGGAAGTTCATTGTGTGCTGCACAAACAGCACCATCGTCATCTTGTTCACGTTCTCAATCTCCTTGGCCACCACCGAATGCTTTTGCTGCCAGTGCTTCGGCTTGCCATCAATGTACCTGAGTTGCCAGCAATTTCTAATCAGAAATATATTTACAACATTTGCGCAGATGATCTATATATATATAAATGCATTGTTGCTTACGTTTTTATGCTTGCTTTGAGGTCATTGATCTTTTCTGCCTTCGTCTTCACGTCGATTGCGAATTCGACATTGTCTCCCATTTCTGGACTCCTGTGGAAGTTGCTAATGGGTTTTGTGAGGAGAACTGAATTGGGGTAGAAAATCTTCTCGTTGTCGAATCTCAAGAACACGGTTGTTAGTATATTCATCTCTTCGACAATCAGCTGCAAAGTTTGCCATCAATCAAATAGATACATTCACAACTAAATTAAAGATATATATGTCATGTACGTACTTGGACGCCATCGATGACGCAGCGATCACCGACGTCGAAGGGGTGCATGACAAAGACGAAGATGATGGACTCGAAGATGGTTTTGCAGGTGTTGCCGAAGATGAAGACGACGAGGAGAAGCTGGGAGGTGATGACGAGGACGACCTTGGAGGTGGCGAGCCCCATGACCAGCACCGAGACCACCAAGATGACTACTATCACCACCGCGCTGGCAAGCTTGTGTAGCTGCTGCACTGCTGTTCTTGTATCGTTTAGTGCATGAGCCAATGCTTTTCTCTCTTTGTAAGCCTTCACCTGGTCAAATATTTTTATGAAAAAAGTGTGATGTTTATGCTTTGAAATTCTTGACAAAATTGTTCCCAATGTGTAGAGAGATAGATGCACTTGTGATTGCAGCATACATAATGGAGTGAACCCAAAAAATTTTTGAAAGTAAACTAGATGAAACCTTAGCCAGCAAGCATTGAATATTAATTAGAGAGGGAAGGGGAAGGGGAAGTGGCTTACCACCCAATTCCTAAAAGCAGACTTTCTAATGTGGCCCTTCTCAGTTCGTTCAAAGAAAGGTAATATAGTTTGAACCTCCTCTTCGCTTAAGAATAGCCGCAGGTCGTCATCTTCGATCCTGATCATATTCCAATTTCCAAAACAGAGACAGACAATTCTATGTAGTAAGATTTTCGATTCTCCCCTTCTAACAATACACAGCATTAAAAACAGAGACTATGATGAATCACGTTTTGAAGCCAAATTAATATGAAATGGTTCAATAATAGTTCTTAAGCACTAATTTGTTATTTTATCATGTTAGTAATAACCATATATTATCTAAAATTTTTAATTTTATTCTAAATATATATATATATTTCAAAGCTAACAAACATATAAGTGAACATCAAGTTTTGTTACACTCAGAATTAATAAAAAGTGCAAACAGTAATGGGTACAAAGTTGGGTAGATAAAGAGAAGATGATAAGACTTGGGGGAGGTGGAGGGGGCTTACTTCTTGTTCTCGCCGGCGACGTGGTGGAAGACGCGCTCGGCGGTGAGTCGGGCCTCCAACTCGCTCGACATCTCCGACGCGTCGTTGAAGTCCTGCATCGTCTCGTCCACCGTCCTCGCCATCGTCGACAGGCCCGACCTGGTTATGTGGCTCACCAGCCTCTTCACCCCCCACGCCGTCTTCCTCGACCTGCTCAGCCGCTTCAACTTCTCCATGTCGATCCTCCTCGACGACGCATCCCTCCTCGAACCCCCCACCACCATCCCCGGCGTCGACCTGTAACTTTTGTTGTTGTACTCCTTCTCCTCCTCCTCCGGCGGCGGAGGCGGATGGGCTGCTTCGGCTTCGTTCAGCGGCGGCCCGGACAAGGCCTCGAGGATGTAGTGGTGGAAGACGCTCTCCTTCATCCGGTCGAAGAAGGTGGCGACGTGGAAGGAAGAGGCGAGAAGTTTGACGAGGAGTATTTTTAACAGCCAGATCACGGCGGCGATGAGGACGGCGAGGAGGGCTCGGGAGACCTTGGAGTAGAGCCGGCGGTGGTCGTGGCTCGACGTCTCGATTGCGGATCTGAAGAGGAGGGACCACGCGAGGACGACGAGGCCGAGCCAGACGCAGTTCTGGACGCTGCGCCGGAGGCCGTAGACGAAGTAGACGACCTTCTCGCGGAGCATGAAGTTGCGCTCGATGAGGAGGACGAGGAAGAAGACGAGCCACTCGGCGACGAGGCGGCCGGAGAAGACGACGAGGACCAAGACGCACCACTTCCACGGGGCGAGGCCCCAGAGCGCGGCGCGCTTGAAGGAGGGGACGGTGAGGGCCGAGACCAGGCAGGCCGTGATCACCATGAACGCCGCCGACTCCACCACGGCCCGCCATTTCACCTTGCTCCGCCGTTTCCTGCTCTTCTCCTCTACTTCCTGCTGCGCCGCCGCCGCCGCCTCGATCTCCTTCTTCCACTCTTCCCAGTCCGAGTCGGAGTCGCTGTCGTCGTTGGATGTCCGCTTGCTGGCGCTGCTAGCGGTTGTGGCGGTGTCGTCGAAGGCGACGGACTTGGGAGGGGAGGGTAGTTGAGCTCGACGAAGCGGGACTTGGGCTTGACGGCGATGGTGGGCGATCGGAGGATGGACCGGGGCTTGGCAACCGCGGGCGTTGCCCCCGCCGCCGGCGGCGGCCGTCTGTCGTCACCTGTTTTGAACGAATGTTGCGGGGAGGAGTACTCCAACACGTCGGGGGACTTGGTCCCGTCGCCGGCGGCAGCGAGCTTCGGCTCCATCTGCACCACCACCTGCCCCGCCTGAGCTGCTCCACCCCCACCACCACCACCACCTCCACCTTGCATCGTCTTCATTGGGGAGTGGTGGGAGGTGGGTGAATTATTAAATACTTGCGGAAGGGAGTGGTGTGAGTGAGACGTGGGCTGTAGAAATACTTAATAATGACTGACCAACGAAACTCATCCAATTCTGCAACCATCAGCACTTGTTTGCTGGTTGTGTTCATATCGCCGATAAAACTAGTTCAACTTGTTTGATTACAAGCCTCTGGTTTTGGTATTTTGTATATGTCTTTGGTGGTTGAGGTTGCAGACTTTGAAAGAGTCGTTTCTCGGAATGAGCGAACTTAATTTGGTTAATTTTATATGTAGGTATCGGTATGTATGTATCATGTAAGATATTGTTTTCCTTGTTCTATATATAGATGGATATTTGAGATTTCTACATATATTATATACTATTATTATTATATAAATATATATAGTTTTATATATATTATTATTATTATTATGAATAGTTTTGAATTTTTAAAAATAAACAAATTAATAGATACTTAAAAATTAGCTTTTATTATAATTATTTTGATAATTAAGATAAAAAATTAAAAATATTAGATTGTATTAAAAATTTATAATTATCTGTATTATTTTTATTTTATTTATTTATATAATTTTTAAATTACAATCCTCATTAAATTATTCAAAATAAAAAATATAACTCACGTGAAACTATAGGAGGTTTAACCAAAGATGTAGAAATTGGTCGATTCTACTCGGAATTGGCTGATTTAAATTAGATCGTTGGCAATCCAGTTGAAAAAAATACATGAATCGGTCTCGACTCGAATCGGTCCGTGTGAATCGGCCTATTCGAGCCGATTCTCACCCGCTTCATGCTGAGTTCCGATCGGACGGCGATCGAGGCTAGAACGATGGCGGCGACAAGTGACCAGGAGGGGCTGGGGAGCAACGACAGTGAGGGATAGGGTGGCGAGGCCTAGCGGCAAGGGAGGCGGCTGGGCAAGGGGCGACGTGGCGATAGGGATGGGGCGACAGGGCAGTGAGGGCGGCGATGGGGTAGCAGGGTAGGGGAGGGGAGAGGGCGCCAGGGCGAGGGTGACAGGGCGACGGGCAGAGGGCGGTGACGGGGTAGCGGCGGCAGATCGGGGGAGGCACAATGTGCAGCATCGAAGAGAGGAAGGGAGGATGAAATAGTGGTAGTATTCTCGTAATTAAAAGTTGACTCGACTCTGACTCTAGTAAAAAATAATAACAAACTCTAAATAATTAAAAAAATATAAAAAATATAAAAAATATCATAAAATATAATAAAAAATTATAACATAAAAATAACATTAGAATGACATATTTTATAATTAATAATCTACAAATTTTAACTAAGTTAAAATTTTTGTAAGATCGATTTGAATTAATTTAACTGAACTAATTTCTGACTGATTTATATCAATTCGATCTGATTCAGTGACTCCCTGCAAAAATCGATTCTAATTCCGATTCTAATTTTTGTAATTATGAGTTTAACTTACGAGCTCTTTTCCAATACATATGAAACGCACGTAAAAGAAATGTTTTTTTCCCTTTTAATTTCTCTATTTTATTTTCTCGTATTTTTTACGTATGCGTCTCCACGTGCAGTCAAAGGTTGGGTTTCCAATAAGTAGTGTTTGAGTGGGAACCATAGTGAATGCTGCTGACACTCTCATCCGTATTCCCAATTTGTGTTGACTAGGATGTACGTTGAAATTGAATCTCTCTACATCATTATTTTCTGTTATTCTCATACATAAAAACATTTGCAAAGTTTACAACTAAGAAAAATCCAACCACACGCAACGGCACGAAGCATGATTGCGGATTAATAATTTTTTTGTAGCCTACATTGCAGCTTCAATTGATCAGAAACAAAGATAACAATCCCATACATACATATATATATATATATATATGACGTCAATGATTTTGATGGTGCTCTGTAAAGAATAAAGACACGTATATATATGTGTTCTATTCAATATTATTCATCTTCGTAACGTATGCCTTTGTCCCATGTTCCAAGGCAATGGAATCGGAAAAAGTCTTGCCGGACTTTGAATCGTGAATGCGAATCGCTCTGATCGAGCCGTCTGTTTCATTTCGGTTAAATTAATGTAAGTCGGGGAAGCGTTATTTGTTTATAAATAGACGTTTAAATGCTCATCGTCTTTTGGGCTTTTTGCATTGTACTTATGACATGAGATTTGAATCATCCAAGCGTTGGCCGAGGAGTGCTGCAGAAGCCTGGCCTTTGCATGTGAATGCGTCAATGTACAGCTTGAATTGTATTGTAGCGGTTCCTGACGTAAATGCATTAAAAACTTTTAAAAATGGACTTGCATGGACCGCTAAGCTTGCCAAACTGCAGATCTTTAATGAGGCGTCATGTACAGTTGAATTGTTTGTCGGAATGAATCACTAAAACTTTAAATTAAGATCAGGTTTAAATGCTGAGTTAAGGAACGAGTGAATTTAGATTGAATCGGTTTAAATTGAGTCATATATAAAAATTTTATCTAGTCAAAATCAATAGAGTTATTAGTTATAAAATATATTATTTTGATATTACGATATGTATTATATTTTATAATATTTATATTTTTAGATTTTTTTGAATTATTTAGAATTAATTATTATTTTTAACTCAAATCAAAGTCGAGTTAACTTTTAATTACAAAAATGTCACATGTTATTTTTCCCCCCTCATTCTCTCTCCCTGATGCGCCGCCCATCCTTCACCTCCGCCGATTGCCGCCACTACCCCCGCTCTACCTCCCCGTTAGCCTCGCCCAGCCTCCTCTCCCCACACTGCAAGCTACGCCCAATCCACCCGCCCCGCAACCCTTCCCCACCGGCCCCTCGCGTCCCCCACGTACCAGGCCGCCGCCCCTACCCAATCCGAGCTGAAAACCGATTTACCCTCCGATCCGATTAAATCGGTCGATTCCGAATGAAATCAGCCTATTTTTTGCAACTCAACTTGGGAGAAGTTTCACATGTCTACTTTGATTTAGAGGGTATTCAATTATCTTTAGATTTATATTGAAATTGAAACAAAGACTACGCAATTTTTCTTAACTAGGTAAAGATGTCACACCGTGTAGCTCGATATATTAGAGGTATGCTTTAAAGATCCTCATTAATATGATATACTAGAGATAAATTTCCATTTCAAAGACATTCCAATTAAACGAGGGGAAATGTTAAATGATTTGAGACAAATATTTGTTGTAAGTGCTACAACAAACTCCATATGATAACTTTATAATTGATGTAAATCACCACTAATTATAGAATCAAAAGGATATAATTAAAGAAATTAATTACGCTCCATAAATTATGATGATTTATACTAATAAGAAGTCACTTAGAAGGAGTTTATGGTAGCAAGTGCTATAATAAATATTTTCCCAATAGTTTGATATATATATATAATATATATATATATATATTAATGGGAACAAACTGATAGCTTATATATAAATTTTGATTTTAAAGGTATACTCTAATTAAATGATGAAATAGATTATAAAATAATTTAATATTGTATATATATATTTTTTTATTGGTTAAATTTCTTACTTTTCATCTAGGGTAACTTTTTGTTACCCTTTTATTGCTAAAGAGTTGATTAGGCAAGCTAATGCTCCACACGCGATTCATGTTAAAGATAGACATTAATTTTATAAATAAAACCCCATTGAATAATAAAATACACCAGAATAATATAAGATGGCTTTTGATTTTACAGGTACATGGCATGCTGACGTGCCTTGCTTTTGCTCGCTCCTCGTCGTTTAATTGAATGAGGAGATAAAACTATAATAATTTAATTTATTTTTAAAAATTTTTATTGCATTTTTAATGTTTAAATCTTTTACTTGAATGGAGCATGATTTTTAATTTCTATAATATTAATAAATAATAGAGTAGATTAGTTGAGATATGTTTTTCAGAAATTGCCCAGAATTTTAACGTGATGAACCTCATCTAGAATACTTGTAAATGCAAGGAATGTACCAGGGGGATTCCTGAAGCTTCAAATTATTAGAGGAAGGAAATATTAATAAGAATCAATGAGAGTTGATTAGTTGAGATATCTTTTCTCAGAAATTGCCCAGAATTTTTAACGTGATGCACCTCATCTAGAGTACTTGTAAATGCAAGGAATGTACAAGGGGGATTCCTAAAGCTTCAAATTATTAGAGGAAGACAAAGAAAGAGATACACTTGCTTGGCTTTTGCAGATCTGCGTCGGGGTAGAGTCTCTGTATGTTCCTCTTTAGAGAACCAACTTTATATCACAAGCAGTTTTTTTAGTGATAGAAGTCACAGCCCACAAGCATCTTTTTCTTCATTGCTTTCTTTTTCCATGCTTAAAGTTAGAGAACATGGAAGGACGAAGCTTGAATATTCAATAGTCCCTGTAGTAACCCAACTCTGGAACGTGAGAATGGAATGAACAGTGTGCTTTTTCAATGTTGTTATTATAAAATGCAGAAGGTATAAAAAACTTCCAGGTACAGTTTCCACCACCTAATCTCTGTAAAAAAAACTTAAATCAACTTTGGAACGAAGAATAAATAACCCCGCCAATGCTTCCTAAGCCGGATAAAGGAGGGTTGGCGTCAAAAAAGATATTAGGCCGTTTAAAAATTTTGCCATGTATAATTACATAGAGCCTAATATAAGATCCATGTCCCCAACACCCTTTGGGTTTCATGTAAAAAAATAAGAACTTTGGGATGATAAATCATGTAGAACACTCATGATTGAAACAAAAATATTCTGTTTAGGTAAAGTGAAGACTGAAAACTACATACTTCCGTCCCTTTCATTACATTTAGCTTTCTTTTTCCTGTGGGATGAGTAAAGAATAATTAGTACAGGGTATAAGAAAAGAAAGGACAAATATATTGATGCATTATTGAATAACTCATTGCTTGAATCTTTTGTAAAGAATAGTATATATATCACCAACCAATTGGAGAGCTCATCAACTTTGCAGAGGTCCATCCTCCAATGGCTCACTTCTTATATAGAATAGACTAAGAAGAATGGCCACTCATCCATGTATATATTACCAGTAAAAATTATTTCAGACGGCTGTCAAATTTTTTAACTCAGAAGATAATCTTACTTGTCAATATGC
This sequence comes from Piper betle, assembly GCA_033002965.1. Lineage (NCBI taxonomy): Eukaryota > Viridiplantae > Streptophyta > Magnoliopsida > Piperales > Piperaceae > Piper > Piper betle. Next base: position 1,486 of record JAURVB010012155.1, on the reverse strand, counting down.
TCTTTTAATTCACTGTCATAGGCTTTGGCTTGAGTACCAATATCATACTCTGTGTTGTGCTTATGGCAGCTTCATCTTAAACCTTTTGCAATGGTTGAAATGGCATTTCTAGAAGCACATACTTCATTTCACACCTGCCATATTGATCAACTTCATATCAGGATCAGCTAAACAACATGTGAATAAGCATTTGGAAGGCGTACATGAAGAATTTTAACATAACAGATTGCTAGGGCATTTTAGCTCTGACTAACATAAATAGGAGGAAGATGACTTTATTTTTAGATGACTGCATTCGTAAATAGTGACCAACATATAATTAAGTAAATATACAACAATAGAACAAAAACATGAACAGGTGAAGCAGCTTTTCCAGACTTTCTGCTGTAAAAAGGCCATCCAATGTAAGAGATCATAAGTTCTAGGGTAAGTTGAGAAGGCCTCACACCTATCACAGATAAGAACCAAACAAAACAATGTCTGGAGTATTAACACAACATTCTAAATGCTATCAAACATGTGTTACATCAAGTAAATGTGTTTCCTTACCAGTCATGGAGGGTGCCAATGAGCCCTCTATCATACACCACACCAAGAGAATTTGGACCATAAGAAGAAATCACATTCATAACCCAAACAGGTTCATCAATCAGTGCAGCTGAAAATCCTCCATATAGTGTATTCATATCCATAACATTCCTCATCTCATCAGTTCCAAGGGCTGGCAACAATGCCTTGTAATGCAGTTACCCTGGCCTTCCATTTGCTATCATCATGTTTGAATCTACCAGATCTACCACCAGGAAAACTGAAATGCGATCCAGTGTGACATGAAGGCGTTCAGGCCATTTCGGAGAGGATTTCATTGATTTTTTCTCCAAATTTTGGATTGGAACATGAAGACAAGATCGCATAGGGATGCACCATGATGTATCTGCATCAATTGAATCATCAAACTTTGGTGGGTATGCATCTTTTGCAAGCTTATCATAGCAAGCATTGTCTGGAGCCTTCCGCCACACAGCAATATCATCCCTCTCTGCATAGAATTTGAAGCACATGCTAGACAGCAATTTTTTCAAGTCATTATATTTCCTTTTCTGCTATTCAATGGTTATGTTCCATCCTCTCCATCTGCTTTGATAGTTCACAGGTGGCCCAGAAAGGACCAGAAGCCTCCTGGTCTAAGAATTCTATGTATTTCCATCAGAAAAATCCCACCTGAAAAAACAGGTTCCTAAAATTTCAAGTTCTCAAAAAGAATTTCCAATGTGGAGATTATAAAGAGGAAGAGCAAAATTTACCAAATTCTGTCCATGGTACGAGGCATCTTGAGCAGTGAGCCATGTCAAATGAATTGGAGGGAAATGGAACCTTTGTGTTGAAATAACACCCAAGATTGCTGGAATGCCTTGCTCGAGTGCAAACTGAACTTGAGCTTCATGATTGTCTCTTGGCGCAAGAGAAACTGTCAAGATGCCTCTAT
>JAURVB010012154.1:0-16551 GCA_033002965.1 Piper betle | reverse complement strand
TGTTCTTATCCTGAGTGCACCACAAAAGTAGCAAAAGAATTTGAGTTTTTCATAGACCTCTACCGCGGCTAAATCGTTGTTGGGAAGGAGTTTGGACGCCATCATGGACATAGGTTGTGTGATGGAGAAGTATCCTTTAGCTTCATCGTTGTTGTATATGATGTGTCTTCTGCCTGGGATAGGGGCTGGTTTTTCGATGGTTTAAAGTAGCCCCTCCGCCATTGAGGGTGTGAGGAAGCCGAGACTACAGTTGAAAATTATGGCCCAGACACAATATTCTTCTGGTTCAATGAGGTGGGAGTTACTATCTTCACTGCAAACTTTGAACATAATAAGCATAGAGTTGTAGAGAATAATTGGCTGTTTGTGCTCAGCTCTCTCAAGGTCAATACTTTTCCTGAATTTGATGAGAATCGTGTTGTCCCAGATATTTGATACCCCGTATTCGTTGAAAGGGATGCTGAGAACTTTACCCAGATAAACTCTTAATGAATTTAAGCTGTGAGTGGGTGGTGGGATGAATTTTCTGACTGTCACTTTCTCCCATTTAAGTCTTTCTCATTTTCTACTTCCTGTGCAGCTTCCTTTGAAAAAGATGTGGTTGGGCCAACATTATCCCTCGTATTCATTAGCTTGAATCACTTGAGCTTTTCTTCCGGAACTTGGGCCATGAGGGGGGTGAGCCTCAGGATTGAAGGAGAACCTGGAGTTGATGCACCACAGCCTGGTCCAACCTGCTGAGAGGGTTAAAGGAAGGGAAGGGGGGAGTGTGAGGGTTGGAGTGTTGAAGGGTTCGGGGATGATTTGAGAGCATCTTTATATACGCTTAATGACGATTCATCTACTGGAGAAGTTATATAGGGCCCTGCAAACATAGGCGCCACAAAATGAACACGAGATTACAATCACTGACTTGATTAGCATTGACTAACAAGGTTAAAAATTTTACATAGCTTTCATTTTTCCTAGTAAGAACAAAAGCAAAAAAGAGTACAAAGAGAAATTAAACTAATTAGACAAAACAAGAAGGCTTATTTGGTCACCATTTTTGGAAACAAATGCAACATCAATGGCCGACACTCAACCGAATGCAAAAAGACTGAGAATGGAGAAATGATGAAAGTTACCGCTCGATAGCATCATGATATCTTCTACTGAAAATTTACAAGCAATGTTGCCTTGTTAAAGCGTCATTGATGGTAGTAACCATGTTCTTAACCTACCCTTTTTCTTAACCAGAAAAATATTACACCACCTGACCTACAGCAATTCTGTTCTTGACATCAATATCCAACAAAGCTCAGAACTAACACAAAAAACGACTAGCAAGGTGCCTAGGCATTAACAGTCAGAATGCTAGAGCTAAAACTACAAGCATTTGTAAAATTAATACCCTAAACAGAAAGATAGTACTCAGATACTTGCACCATCATGGCCTTTCTTTAAGACTCCTTGCCAACCAGATTGCCGTCTCCCTAGGAGAAACCTTCTCTGGACCGAAAGGCTTTAGAAGAACTCCAAGTTCATCAAACCTCGCCTGTTGCAGCAACAGAGCGCTGAACTCTAGCAACCCCTCCAGGGCCTCGGCTCTTTGTTGGTATGATGAGGTGTCGAACCGCCGGCGTCGAGAATCAGAGGAACCCCGGCTGGAAGCTCCATCTCCAGTTAAGTTCCTGCCGGAACCATCACTCCAACCATCCTCCCGGAATATCTGCACGGTACATTTGTCCTTTGTAATTGTCCGGTCCCCGTAGTGCGGCGAAGGAATTGACGATAACCTGCTGATTGGAATAAGTGGTTCATCTGAAGAGGCCAGTGGAAACTCTGTCATTTTATCCATTCGTGGAGCATTCACTGAGACGTCTGGGGACTTCATCCGACTAAAAATGCTCAAATTGTGCCTGTCTGGTATTTCCGCTGTTGACAATCTGGCAGGCAAAGGAAGAGATGCCCGTCGAGGGTTGCTCAGCTTCTCAACTGGAGTTCGAGACATTGGGAGCTGCATTGCATGCGAGACATGTCTCACTTTTAGCTTTTTATAGTTCATTCACTAACAAAATGTACAAACAAGCATTCAGAACCACACACAAGAATCCATACATGCATCGAGACCTCTAAATACAATACTGGACACTACATTAACAAATTTATGAAAGAAATCTGCACAAGAACACAATAAACAAGAAAAAAAACCACGAATAATAGGCAAGCAGAATGAATTATAAGCTTTTAAGCTTTCCATTTCCCTGACATAAATAATAAACTATTTGTAGCAATCAATTTCTCGTAGAAAAGCATTGTTTTTCCTCCAAGCAATGAACACGTTAATAGAGCATGATTATGCAACAAAAGGAACACAAGTCTTCAACGCTAACAAGTTATTTCAAAACAAAATAAAGTGACCTACCGAATCCCGGTATCGACCAATATTGGTTTTCTTTGCTGGTTCAGTTTGCCTCCTTGGAGTTGACGTTTTAGATGGTGTCATCTTTGGCGTTTTCGCTACACAACTGATCTTTGAATTCACAGGTTTCCGCTGATTAACTTCCCCAACTTGATTACCATCGATTGATAGTTCGGCCAGCCTCTGGTTGAGACAATCATAAGAGTCATGCAATCTCCGCATGGAACTTGTGGACTGATGATTAGTTCCAGGAGTACCAGGGATTGCATATCTTTCATTGCAAAATGACTGCCGCTTCTGCTGGTCTTTGGCTACGAACGATTCTTCTGGGTAGGAATATCTAGGTTTCCTGGCAGAGTCATGTGCTGGAAAACTAACTGGAAAGAAATTTCGCAAGGAACCAGTTTTTAAATGAACCTTAAGAACATATGGTTGGAGATGTGGATGTCGAAGAAGCTCAGCAGCCTGAGAGGAATGAATAAATACATTAGAAAAGAAGAATGATGGAAGTTTATTCCAAAAGAAGTTCACTTACACTAGGTCTATGTTCAGGACTTTTGCGAAGCATACTTTTAATGAGGCCTCTACTGAGAATAGAAAAAGTAACATGTTAATTGAAGCACATCAAACATTTACTTGAAGTATCAAGCCAATAAGTTACAATGCACATCACTTACAATGCACCCGTATATGAGCTTGGCAAAGGAGAAACAATGGATTTGTTGATTTTGTTAATGAGAGCCTGCATATCCTGCTCATAAAATACATAAATCTGCAATTATTGTTACGATTATGGCTACTATAATCATACTATAGAATTACCAGAAAAATGACAAGTGATACTATATCAATAGATAATAATCTATAGTAACACAAAATTTTGTTGTGAAATAAAATCAGTGTAAGCAATAACCAATAACTGATCATTATTAGAGATTGAATTTCAGATATCTAACTTTTTAATATATCATAACTAGTAATTGAAGAGGTTCATTCATATCCAGAATTGCAATGAAAAATGAAGTTATGAATACATCATATTCAACAATCATCTCACAATGTTAACCCAATGATTTGGAGAGGCAGATGATCATGACGATATTAAAAAAATAATATCATTTCTCTCTTTAGAAGGTTGCAAAAGATGGACATCAGATGTAAAAACTTGTACTGTGTTTCTGTATGTATTTGTGTCATCAATTTCATTTTAAACGCTTATCAGTGATATGAAACAATTCACGCCACCAATAGCAACAAAGCTATGATATGGTACTGGTAATGAATGATGAATGATGCATGCTATATATCTTTTCATACATGTCTAATGCATGTCAGTTGTTCAATCTAAAGGAGCAAGACTAACACGTGAAGCAATCATACCCACAAACAAACAAATTAAAGAATAAAATAAAAAGTAAATCAAGATAATTATTTCTATCATGTTGCCAAATAAAAAGCCTTAATATAGGTGAACCATCCAACTTACGAATGCTTTAAATGCAGGTCGAAGAGCGGTCATTTCGTATATACAACAGCCTGCAGGCATTTCAAAGTTAAACAATTGTATATCTATCAACAAAGATCAAAAGGATTAAAAAACCTAAGTAAAAATCAATTCAGCAAGTAAAATGGACATTGTTGACTGAAGAACATAAAAATTGATAACTAAGAAGTCTCAAGTTTAACCAACTGTTTTAACAACAATTTACCTAATGACCAAATATCAGATTTTGAGCCATAAGGTATATCAGCAAGAAGTTCAGGACACATATAACTGGGAGTTCCAACAACCTGTACAATAATATAGATATATAATAAGTAATTTGTTGCAAAAAATCAAACAAATCAAAGTCAAAGAACCAATTTAATATAGAACACATAAACTTACTGATGAAGCAAGCTCATCTGATGTAAGCATTTTAGCAAGTCCAAAATCGCCTGTAATGAGAACATACACGCATATGTGAGAACATATCTACACATAAAGGATCAATTAAAGAGAGAAATGGGTTGCTTACCAAGTCGAATATCTCGCTCCCTTGTCAAAAATATATTTGAGCACTGTTTTATGCATAAGAGCAAATATTCTCAGTAATGTTAATAGAAACATATTTTATATGTATGTGTGTGTGTGTATGTCTGTGTGTGTGTCTAAGCTTCATATAGGAAGAAACAAACTCCCATACTTTTACATCACGATGAATAACATGATTTGCATGTAGATAATCAAGAGCCATTAGCAGTTGAACCAGCCATAAGCAAAGTTTCTGCACATCACAGATGATTAAAATGTGAAGATATAAATAAAAACACTAAAATGAAATGAAAACTCAGATGAAGTACATGGTCAACAACCTCTTCAGAGAAAAAACTCCATTTGCCTTCTTTATGGCTTGAGCCCTGCCATAAAAAGCAAGTGAATGATATAAAAACTTTTAACCTCATTTATCTAAAACTATGACAGCATTAAACCTAGTTCTGTAGATGTAGAAAGGTGAAGACATACATGTCACCTCCTTCACAATATCCTATAATAATGCAAACGTAACATCCCTGAAAAGTAGATTAAGAATTCTTAAGAAAGCAAGAAACAGAAGAAAACTAAAACAATATAGCACAAGCGCAATAAGGTATGTGAGCAACACCACTGTATAATAAAATTGAACTCCATAACCTGAAAGATAGCCGGTTATTAATTAGAGACTACTATCTTCTCATGTAGAAAACATCAGTCCAAGATCATAACATCATTGCCATTATAAGACGAAAAGATTAGGAATGTTATCTTCTACTTCAACATCCATGTAGTTGATCATGTGGGACGTTTTTAATTACGCCCAATATTTGGGGAGATCCCAAATTGATTAAAACTTTCCCAACTGAGGAAATTGGCCTAATTAAACCCTGATTTTTATTAATACTTCTTCTATTTATGGTAGGAGTATATATTAGGGAATACATATTAGTGTAAAAGTCTTATTGGGTCTTTCTACAAATAAGACCACCCAAATAGAAATACACGTCAATTCTAATTTCTGGAAAGCGACGTTGAAGACATAGAGGGTTCCAGTGGTTTGGCGTTGGGGATCTAATTCGTGGATCCATTTTTTTCTTGTAAGTAATTAGAATCTACCTGTGAGAATGTCTTCAATCTATTCCACTACAAAGGTATGCTTCCTAATCTATGATTTATTAAAATCTTCACTCATAATAGAACAATGTGACTAAGACATCAGAGAAGATCCCAACCTTCTCCACCCATGAATCCTTGTACTCCACAATAAATGGGTTTTCCACCTTTGATATAAGCTCCATCTGCAATTTTAAAAGAAAAAACTAAGTATTGTAAAAGTAGCACATAAACATGTATACATTTTATTAGTCTCATGCTGTTCTTGAATATCCTATCATGCCCTTCAATCTACTGTATACAAGGAAAAAATGCAAACATGACATGTTATGTTCCTCACCAGGTCCATTACCTACTGAATACACGACCTTTCAATTAATGCAAGACATGTAAATAACAGAATCCAAGTCATACATAAAATGTTCCAATAGCAAGAAAAATCCCCCCCTCTCTACATCCCCCTCCCAAAAAAATCACAAAAGGCCAACCTCCTGGTGTGCAGATCTTCTGCATCTATCAGTCTGACGTGCTAGACGTATCTTCTTCAAGACATATCTTTGAATCAAAAAAATGCAGAACAAAAAAATCAACAATATAGACATTTGATAAACAAATGAGAAGGACGACACAAAAAACACCAACTTACTTCTTTTCTCCTGCTTATGTCTAACTAGAAGGGCAGAACCAAAGGCCCCTTTCCCAATCTGCTCAAGAACTTCATACTGCTCCATCTTAACTGAAAAGTTGCGCCCCAAGCTAGCTCTCAAGCACAATTCAACATCTCCATTTCATCTTCTGAAAGGCAAAGAAAACAGCATGAAAAGCGCAAACGATTGAAGTGCCACAAGCTTATTTAAAGATTCAAAAATAAAATAAAATAAAAAAGGCGGCATATCTATACAACGAACTCTAAGCGCCCGTAATTGACGGAACAACCACATTCACACTACAAAAATACTATCAATGCAGGAAGGACGCTTGATAGGCAACAAGATGGATTATTTCCATGACAAAATGCATCTAACCGTACGTTTTCATATACGAGAACTTGCAAGCATTGCCCTTGTACACCACATTTTTAACACGATGCAACAACAAGCATGAAAAGCGAACAAGCAAAAGATGCATCTTTGACCACCCAAAAACATCAGACATAGCAACTGCAACAATCAGCAAGAAGTGAAGAATACGGTTCTCAAAGTGGGAGAAACCCAGCATTGGCGTTGGAGAGAGCAATGCGCAGAGCATGAAAAGCACAGAGAACTTCTCAAACACAGATTAAAAAAAAGTGGTCTACGTCAAAATTTCAAATGTAATCTTTTGTACGAAAAAGAAAAAGCAATGCCGGAGAAAGGAACACAGGCGAACTCAGATCAGTAAGAACTCAAAATTTTTTGACCCCAAAACAGCCCAAAACAGGAAAGAGAATAAAAATCAAAACTTGGCACCGACATCAGCCACTTCAAAGTTCGAAATCATCAGAAACATAAGCAAAGCTCGAAAACATCAGAAAAACACAATTAGCGGACATAGTCAAAAGGAGACTAAGCAGATTATGTACCGAGTGAGAGACGTAGATCAAATCATGGAGGGGAGGAAACAAGAGCGCTAAGAAACAAAACGAAAATGCGGCACCGAATTAGGAGGAGATCCAAGTGCAAGCGACCGACATTGTCGACAAATTAAGTGTAACAACTGAGTTAAACCTCCAAAACTGTAAAAATATATATATTTAATTTTTTTAAAAAAAAGTTTGAGAAGAAGAGGGGGGAAAAAAGGACCTTTGAGGAGGAGAATGGCGGATGGCCACACTGGGAAGTTGCAAGCACCGCATTCTCTCACATTATCGGATTTGAAAGAGAAGGAGATTGTTTTGGGAATAAAGAACTGAGAGGGGAAGAGAAGGCCAAGGAATAGCAGATGGGAACAAATGTGTTCAAAAAATGTAGACTTTAAAAATGATACAAAAGATTGTACTAATCTGGGTGACCATGGTCAAAGATGTCCTTCTCCATCTTTATTTCCTTTTTTATTTTATCTTTATATTTTTTATTTTTACCTAGTGTATTTTAATTAAGACTATTTTATTTAAATTAAAGCCCGATTAATATAATTAGCACTATTTAACACTATTAAAGGAGTTAAAGAAAACAAAATTATCTTTCTTGAACGCAATTTACAAGCCCACACACCTGCGCCTTTAAAAACTTAAATTAGTATAATTAGCACACCTCAATGCCAAAAAAATTATAAAAATTAAAGAAGAAACCACCTAGAATTTGTTAGTGTCAAACTGGAGGGATTGTTAAACTTGAGGGAGCTAATCAAATCATGTACATTTGTGATGTTTCTCGTGCATTTTTAATTCTTTCTAGTTAAATTATTCAAATAAAAAGAAATTAAAAAATTGAAAATCATTACTACTAAAATAAAATAATTCATTATAACCGAGATTAAAATTGGTCTGACTTATAAATGTTGGAGAAATGGGGAGGGAATAAATAGTACTACATTATGTCATTAAGTACTAAAAGAAAGAAGCGAGTGAATTTGGATTATTGATCAATTAAGAGGTGCCCAGAATCTCTTTGCGTTTGTTTGCTGTGATGAAGAAGTGAAGTAAGCAAATACGTTGAAAAAATAAAGTTAGAATTAAACAACTGAGCCCAAACACTTCACTTGTCTTGATAAGGGATGGATCTCCACCACCAAAGGTAGAGATGGGGTCGGTGGGTGATGATCTACTTTCCCACATTTTTTTCCATTTGATATAAAGACAATGGACACCAGATTTGATGATACGCATCTACCAATTTTATTATAATAGAGGGTCATACAGGCCACGCTTGATGTGAGCCAAAAGAAAGGTTGAGGAAGATAGTATATTATCTATATCCAAATGGGATGCATGGATAGTGTGCACTTGCCTCTTTGGAACTAATTTCTTGGTTGTTCCCTCTCCTTATTATCTCCCTTTTTACAAGGATTTAAGAAAGAAGTAAATAGGGTGGTTGTCTTTTCCTCCGAAAGATTCTTCTTAGCCTTGGGTTTTTGAGTAAAAGTTTTGGTCCTACTCAAAAAAAGAGAAAATTATCATTAAATGATGTCTTAATGTTATATATTTTCAATATGAAGCTGATTCATATATTATTCACGGCTAAACTATATATTTTTATGTAATAAATTAATTTTACCTCTGTAATTTAAAATATTAGTTTTTTTAGCCAAAAAATAAAAATATTTTTTAATATTACCTAATGGTAGGAAAACCAAAGTAAAGTACCAAAAAGAAAAAAATAATTAAAATATTAAAATTACCCTTAAATAAAAAAATTTTTATTTTATTTTTAGGAGGTGGCGATCACCACCCTTGATAATAGTCGATTGGGCACCCCCGATAATAGGGCAGCCGGATTGGGCCACCCTATAGTCTAAGGCAACTAGGTCACCGATTACGTATGGTTGGACGACCTGTTAAGGGTGGTAATGGTTGCCCAAAAAAATATCTTTTAAATTTTTTTAATTTTTTTAATTAAGGATAATTTTAATATTATCATTAAATTTATTTTTTTATAATAATTTATTTTAATTCTCTCACTACTTTGGTAATATCAAAAAAATTATCCCTTTTTCTAGTTCTTATAATATTTTTGGGTGACCTGTTACATTTTTTTTTTTGGGAAATGACCATACTATCAGAGTGTTGCCTGCATAGGGTGGCATGCAAAGGAGCTAGATTTGGTCGCTCTAGTTGAGACATACTTGCATTGGCTGAATCTCTACCGCCCAATGGGGTTGAGCCCATCGATGGTTTCAAATCATTTCATAGTTTAGCATTTGGGGGAATTTTTACATATTTACGATTTGAAAGGATGGATGCTAAATTGACAATTTTGTCCCATCAAAGTAACTTTCTAATTCCATATTAAAGTTGATCTAGTAAGGCATTTGTTTAGGCAATTGCTCACCGACTCTCCTCAAACCCCTCAAATCATAGATTATAAATATTTCATAAATTTTTCTAAACAATAATTTTTTATTTTAAATACCGTATAAGTTGCCTCTAATTGTGAATAAAAAAATAGAGTACCTTTTAATTGCAAGTTCCTCAAAAAAATCTTCATGAAGAAAAAAACCCAACAATACCACTTAAATGTGAAAATATGATATTTTGGAATGTGTAAAAAAGAATGGTTTATTGTAGGTTACATTTGGCCCGGAGAAGATAAATTGTATGTTTATTAAATTTATTAAATATATGAAAATATCCGGAAAATGAGTTTTTTTACCAAGGTCATATAAAAGAGAAGATTTTTTTAGAAGGATAGCTGTGGGTTTCAGATGTCAAATATATACATGTATACATCCATGAAGGAGGGGGGGGTGGTGGAAAGAAAAAGAGTTTGGTCTGGCAGGATTTGGCGTTATTCACAAAAGCAAAACATGCGGGACCCATCCTCTTGTAGGATCACGAGTCTCCTGCGCCTTCCTATTTTTACGTAGCCTCCTCACGAATCACGATCCACCCACTCGGCCTTTACAGGCAGTCGGCGAAATTACTACGACATCCCCATGCCGTATATTCTCCTTCCACGTTTAGTTTTTTATTATAAGTCATTGACAAACCAACTTCCAAAGCAGAAAAGAAAAATAGAAAATTTAAGCAAAAAAGTTTTCTAAAACATGATAGAATTTTGATTAGGATAAGAAAGAAACAACTTTAATTTTAATAAAATTGATTTCCAAATTACTTAATTAATTAACTTGAAATGTTTTGGCTCATTTAGTTTGATTTAAAGCTTATTTAAGTTTAAATTTAATTACATATTTTACTAACCAAATATTTTTTCAATTATTTTGTTTAATTAATTTGAAACAAAATCCGCGAAATACTCTGCCTCAACCAAAAAACTTAAGAAAATGAGTAATAATGAAGATGATTTAAAAAATGAACAAAAAGAAAAAAATGTCGTAAAATAATATTTTTATAAACAAAGTTATTAGAAGAGCTCTTTACTTAAAAAAGTAAATTATTTTTTAAAATTACTAGTGGATACGAGAATCATGCATAATTACTAAATTAGAGAAAAAAATTGCAATGCCAAGATTGCCTTCCGAATTACAGATTTAACAAATAAAAATTAAATTTGTCCAATTATTTTAATAAAAATTACCCCCAACTTCTTTTTATGAAAAAATATGTTTTAAAAAAAGCTATTATTTGTTAATACCTAACAAAATTAAACTTCAAAAGGTCAAGCCTATGAGTATTTATTTTAAGCAATTAAATTTAACTTTTATAATTTTTAAATAATTATATAATAACTCCAAGGCCACAATGACTTGGGGTAATTTTTTTGATCGAAGGCTAAGTAGCATTTTTGGTAAAAAATTATTTAAGTACTTTTGTAAAAAAATATTTTTATAGATTAAACCAAATTTTTATTTAAATGAATATTTAAGATAATTTTTTTATTTTTTGGTAATTATATCTAATTCTCTTACCTGCTTGTAATTTAAAAATAGTTTTTTTTGAGTAAAAAACATTTTGTTAGAGTATATAATATAATTGATAAAAAAGGCAAATGAACGGGTGCAGTGGAGGTTAGTTTCGTAATTACAAAATAGACGAACGACAGTGCAGAGACGAGATTCACGAGCGAATACAGAAACTGAAAAGCCATTGCCTTGGCTACGGGTAGCTCGCTTTGACAACATCTACATGGCCACGATATTTAACAATAATAAATAAATATTGTTTTTACCTTGAAAATAAATATTAATATATTTATTATTATTTAAGAAGGATTCAATTGGTTTTGTGGGGCAATTGGGTGAACTTTTGTCTGTCGTCCACATGCTAACAGATAGGTGGCGGGCAAAGTACAGAGGCCCATAAACATAAACTTGGACTTCAGCACTCAATTTTGGCCCTTCTAACTAAGCCCCACTAGCGTTGTAACCATAATTTTAAATATTATACACTGATAATACCGTAATTTTAGGTTGCAGGAGGTATATCTGGTTTAATTAAGTCAGAATTGGATTGAATCATATTCTAAAATTATAAATAAAATATTTTATTAAATTTTAAAAATATATTTGATCATTAGTATTTTGTTAAATATCAATTGAAATACCAAAATTTTCAACAAAAAATTAAATTTTGTGAAAATTATATATTAAAAAGCCGAATACCGATTAAAATGGTACACAAGTCAAAGTCATATTGGATTTAAAGGTAATAAGCAATATATAGAGTACAATCGACTAGTGCAACATGGTATTTATGACTCTGATTGTAATTGGCCAGCTAATTTATTATTTAAAAAACAAATAAAATAATTTTTTTTATTTTGAAATTTTGGTGACATCTGCTACCTTATTATTTTACTATTTAACCATTTCATTGAAAATAGCTATTAGTGATTTTTAAAAACAAAACTATGGTTATGTTGATTTCTAGAGACAAAAATTGCATTATTGCTATGTTTAATTAAAATTGTCTATTATTTTACATTTTTAAAAAATTGTTTAATACAAATATATGGTGCTAGTAGTGCCATAATTATAATCTAAATAAGTGTTTTATGGCACCAAAATATATTATTCATTATCGGTCAAAATAATATTATGTTTGACAACAATAATAATATAAAAATTAATAATAAAAATAATAAATATATTCGACTCAAGAATACCGCTCGGAAGCCCAACCTCCTAATTATTTGCATTCTCTAAATCAGTGACTGCATTTACTATTCATGGTGATTGGTGAACTGGGGAAGCCTTCCATTTGACAAGAGGAAGGTACACAAGTGCTCTATGTGGTCCTTATTTTTATACAAGCACACACATTGAGATCAAAAGGCCGAGCTGGTCATGGACTTGAAGTATGATATCTTCTCCAGATTTGGGTACATATGCATTTGGGGCCTCTTTAATCCTTGAGTGGGGGTGGGCCTATGTGTGTTTTGTCCATGTTTAATTTATTTTTATTTGGTCATAATAAGTTTGTCGATTTTAATTATAAACACCTCAAATGTCGGTCGGATACAAAATTAGTATTGCCAACGGATCCTAGTAAACGGGGCACCCGACCAGATCCAAAAATAACGGGTTCTGAGTCCAGCTATACTGGATTTGAGTCTTAAGGAGCAAGTCTTTATTAGTACTCATTTTATAAATTTAGTATTGCCAACGGATCCTAGTAAACGGGGCACCCGACCAGATCCAAAAATAACGGGTTTGAGTCCAGCTATACTGGATTTGAGTCTTAAGGTGCAAGTCTTTATTAGTACTCATTTTATATCAGGTTGGGTCCCCCCCCCCCCAACTTTGGATTCCTCTAGTGAAACTCTTGGTTGGGTGGTGCCAGGGAGCACTCCAAGGTTGACAACAATGGGTTGGGAGGTCACCGGGTATGGATCTTCAGTGTGGGGCTCCTCCCTTCTCCTCTCTTCTTCTTCCTTTCTTCTTCTCTTAGTAGCAACATCAAGTCTCCCTCTTCAAGTATTTAAGGCTTGGGTATTTATAAAAGATAATATAGATAGAATAGGTTTTGACGTTACACAATCAAAGGTTTCAAAACATACCTTCCCCTCCTTGTCCCCATCTTTTCTTCCCATAGAATAGGAACAGTGTTGAAGATGTCTATTTTGGAAAGATTGCTTAGACTGGTTTGGACACGGTTAGCCATGTTCATGCCCGTTCAATATATATATATATATATATATATATATATATATACTACCTCAGGTGGACCCTACTAGGTCCACGAGTTGTCAGGTGTTTAGATCATGCCATGTGGCAACATCTAGATTATCCACATCAGCCCTAGCATTGTCCTTCCCATTTTATCCACATTTTTGGTGGATTTTTCACCCCTAACACTTTGGCTCGCCGCTAGCGAGTCTTCGATCCTCCTCTGGCCATCATACCGGTACGATCCTGACCTCCTTGTGACAGGCTATTGACCTAGATCCTCCACTAGCTTCGGCACTGCCATAGTCGCCGCTTGCGATGGCACATTTTCAATCAATTTCCACCATCACTGCCACCTTAGGACATTTTCGGTGCCGGCGAGCATCCTCCAGTGAGGCCGACCACCTAGATCTGATTCTCCTTACGGAGGCCGACATTTGACGCAACCCCAAACCCTCACTGTGGGCACAATCTCCACCAGCGACATCACCCCCACGACAACAATTTCCCCTCTTTCTGATTGTTTTCAGCCAGTAGCCGACTGGACATCATTGACTACCACCTCATACACCTTCCACACTCAACGACCAACATTTTCAAACCAGCCTTGCCAACCGTCATCGCAAAAATCGTCACCGGCAACTCCACCTACACGACGGTGATTTTTGTCCATTTTCAGTCATTTTCCAGTCGATCAGTGGTAGCCCCCGGCATGTTGTTGTTGGCAAAAATCTAAGTCAATACCGCCCCATCATCCTTTGTCGATCATGACCAATGGCAGCCCCAGTGTGCCGCTGCCAGTGTTTTCCAGAGACAAGCACTGGCAGCATGTTTGGTGCCCATTTGCTCATGTTTGCATCTGCGTCCGCTTGTTCTTGACCTGCTCGCCTAGCTTGCACCCGCGTTTTGTGACCATTTTTGTCTAGCCAAACCAGCTCACCATTTCAATTAACCCGAACCAAATTAATTCGGCTCGACTCACTCTAGTGCAGCCCAGTTGACTCGGTTACCTTTTTCAATCATTTTTGTCAATTTCTTGACTAATTTCATTAATTCGAGCTCCCTACATTAGTTTAGATGTATATTCACAGTATTTAGTATATTTTGATATTTTGATTATTTTTATTTATTTATTATTTATTTATTATTTATTTATTTTATTCATTTATTTATTATTGTTTATTTCTTATCGTTTAAATAATTGTCGTATGTGATGAATGGTTGTATGTTTATTATAATTATTGAAGATGTATTTATTTGTTAATATTATTATTTTTCATATTTATCTTATTTCATTTAGTTAATTAATTAATTATTAATTATTTACTTTCATGTTAATACTTGTTTGCATTTACTCATATATTCATATATTTGATGTTTATACCATTATTATTTATGATTAATTTTACTAATTATTTGTTCATTTATTTACTCACTTGTGTGATTATTTATGTATGTATTTATTTATTTCTTACTCGTATATGTGCTAATAATTACTCGTACTTAGTCACAAAGATTTGTACTATTATCTATATTATTATTATTTCTTGATTGACATATTATTTATTTATTTTCATTTAGATAAGTGAGTTTATTTAATTAATTATTAATAAAATGTTTATTTAATTATTATTTGTTATTTACTCACCTATTTATTTTCACGCGGGTTTAGCTGTTATTTATTATTATTTTGTGTTTACTCATGTACTTATTATTTATTTAATGTTCTTGGACTTATTTGCCTTATTTTTATTTATTATTTGTGTGCACTTCGATTTACATGTCAAGTCTTTAGTTATAGATTTGTTTAGCATTGTCCCTTGATGTGATATTATTGTGGATGTGAGCACATATGACAATCATGCATCATATTAAGTTGTCAGTCTTTTCCTTAAGAGTGGGTTATGATATAGGTTCAGAAGTCCAAGCTTGCCGTAGAAGTGCCAATACGCTTGGAGCTTAGACAATATGTCTGTTAGGACTCTTCTTGGATTTATCGTTTACTCTACTTTGGATTTGATTTCCAGATCACAGGATGTGTTAAGTGGTTGTTTTATCAGAACCCACTTAACACAGGCCATTAAGCGTATTTTACTTCCTTGATTAATAACCTTCGAAAATGATATCCATCGAGTTGCTTTCAAACTTACTTCCACCTCACATTGCCTTTGGACTATTTATATGATTCCCTTCATAGTGCTATATATAGTTTTTATCGAGTTTTTAGAAAGCTGAGAGTTGGTGTATTTGACCACGTGTATACCATGAGTGGGTGCTTATGCATGTCACAATAGGCTCTGAATTAGTGAGAGAGTGGTTCCATTCCCGAGTGATCTTGACATCTTTATGTCTTGAGCTTTCTCACATTCAGAGAGGCATGAAGTTAATAAGTACTATTGTGTATAACGTATGTCTAAACTTGTGGTATAAAAGGGTACTGAAGGCCACTGTCTAAAAGTAATCGGTCATTGTGCTTTTGGCCAAATTTTATATGGAAGTTTGAAAAGGGCTTAGGTTAAGTGCTTTTTCCTGAGAATGAGACTAGTTATTGTCGAGAGATGCATTTGCCAAAAGTGGCATAAACCAGTTAAATTCGAGATGTTATTGAGTTTACAGCTTGATGACTCTTCAGTAGATGCCCTTTGAGAGTTCGCATGGAGAATATATATATATATAGTTTTCCTTCCTTATGGAATATCAGATTCCACTTGTTAGTTTGCACTAGTTATTTTTCAGACCAGTAACAAATATTATTACTATATTTATTATTATATATATATAGGTCTTGTGTTCTTATATATCGAGTCGGCTTGATGGAAAGACTGATAGATGCTACACAGACTTGTGCTCAACACACTATTGTTTTCTTTCATGATTTTATCTATATTTGATTCTTTTTCATGCAATTTAATAATGCACTCCATTCTCGAGATTTTAAAAAGGTTGTTTCGATCTGTTTTCTCGTTCAAGTCTTGCAGATTAATTAATTTAGATATTACTCAACTTGATTGTAGCAGTTCTGATTTGATTCTTAGGTTAGTGCAAGTTGTGTTCATCATATGATAATCCAATATATTATCATGAATAAACCTCTAAATGGGTTTTCCTCTAACTTTCATTTCTTTGAGTCACAAATTGGTATATTCTTTCCCTTGCTACAGAGCGTTTGGATATTATGAACAGGAGTTTGTGTTTCTATTATAAGGTTGCCATGGATACCTAGAGCTCGAAACTTGGCAGCCAATAATTGGCTGCTCATGCTGGCTGCTCATGCTCTCTGAAGGTGTATGTTGATGGTATTAATTAAGGCGTC
>JAURVB010012153.1:0-61954 GCA_033002965.1 Piper betle | reverse complement strand
GCCATAATGTATGTCGACGTAGCCATCGTATTTGGTTCCTATGTCGTTTTTCTTCTTTTTTATGTGTTCCATGATTTCAGCCATTGACATAGACTTGGTGTGTGATTAAGGTAGTGAGGAAGTATAATATTTTACAAAGACTAAAGTGGATTGTAATCACTCTTTTTAATGTGGTCTATTGACTTTGTTGACAAAATAATATTCACAGTTTTGGAGAACATTATTCTAAACGAGTGGTTATCTTCTGTTTAGTGGTCTTTTTAGTGAGTAGGTGGGCGAAAAAAAGATTTGAGGTGCCTTTTTTAGCTGATTTTGAGTAGGGGTGTAGTTGAGCTTAGTCGAGTAAGTATGTTTTTGAATTTGATATAATTTTTGACCAACATGTTTAAATTTATTTAAGTATTCGACGAGCCCTTTGATTTATTATGGGTCGAACAGTTCGTCTAAAATTTATAGTATTTGAATTTGGCCTATATTTGGCTTGTCATATTTTCAAAGCGAGTAAGTGTTTGTGTTCGGCTCGTGCTTCTGCTTGGATCTATGCCAAATAATAACTTCATTGTTCAAGTTGTACTTCATTGTATTAATAGTATTGACGAGTCTGAGTCGAACCATATATTTTTTTAGTTTAAACACATCAAATTCGAGTTTCGAGCCAAACCGAACCAAACACTCCTTAGTTCAAACTTTATTCATTATTCAACGAGTTACCTATATCAAGCCAAGTATTTTTTTAGCACAAAATTAACGAGCACAAGTTGAAGTCAAATCAAGCCAAAAATATGAGCCAATTTAGCTTATTTACACCCTTAATTTTGAGCTTAATTAACTTGAGGTACCTACTATAATGTGCTTTGGTTCATTTCCCAACTTTTGACGGGATTGAGCAATTGCACGATTAAGACAATCCACACAAGAATATTTTCATAAACTTTAAGCTTAATTTATGTGTCGTACTTGACTTTTTATAAGGTTCGGACTCCTAATCTTTCTTTTTAACTGCAATTATGGTCTCGATTTTGGTACCAGTACTATACAAGTTGTGTGACGAATTATTTACACGATTATCATATATATATATATATATTATTCGGGTGCGGGATCGTCCGCCCCCTCGAATCGGTTCTTGTGTGATTCGAGGTTTAAAGGTTCGGTGGGACCGAGGCGCCCTTGCCGCGCAAAGAGATAGTGCGATGGAAATAGAAATAAAAACAGTAAAATGACACACAAGAAATTTTTTACGTGGTTCCTTAGGGTTCAACTTGAATCCCTAAGTCAGTCCACGGTGAGATTAGTACTCACAATCCACTATTTCTCCTTTGATTTTTACAAGTTACACAAAACAGTAGAATTCAATTCGCCTGAGATCTTTGACTCCAATGCCAATATTTATCCCCTTCTGCTCTCTAAATCCTTAAAATGACCCCACCAATGTGTCCAGAGCGTCTAAAAACGGTGGGGTAGCAAGTTTCGGCTCAATCCAAGATCTATAATGCCTTCAAATTATTTTGGAACATTAATACACTGAACCGGGCCGTTCCGAGTTGGTTTAAACCAAATAAATACTGGACCGGACCGGATGGCGTGCGCAGGCTGTCTTTCCTTTATGCGTACACCAGTCTGCTTGTGGTGCACGGTGGGCCAACTCGAATCCGGGTCACAGGGCGGGTCTCGGACACGATCACGGGTCCGGGTCTGTTCGCGAGTCTAGCAATTCGTGGGGCAGATGGATCTGATCACGGACCTGGCAGGAAAGCGGACTCGGTCAGAGGTAAACGGGCACGACAGACCCGCTTACAGGGTGACGCGGCGGCGCTTTTGGGACTCCGGCGGCGTCTTTTCCGGCGACTGAAGGTGGCGGAGATTGCCCAGAACTGTAGATCTCAGAATGGTGAAGGTCTTGGCGGTGGTCCGACAGTCAGCGGCGGCTCCGGTCGGTCGGTCGGATGCCGGAAAGCTAGACACTTTTGTGCACTTTTGTGCTACGCTGCTCCGATCGGTCACTTCTCAATTTTTTTCCGGCGACCTCAGCGACGAACTCCGGCGGCTCTCGGCTTGGGCTTGTAGATCACTTCTCCACCTTCACTTGATATCAACGGAAGGTCTGGGAACGACCGGCGCCGATCGAAAAACGGCCGCGAAATCAGCTCTCCGCGACTGTTTCCGCTCTGTTTTCTGCTTTTTCCTCTGGTCGGATGGGTCTCTTCCTGGCTTTTCTCCGGCGACTGCAATGGCGAACACCGGCGAAGCTCACTTTGGGTTTGTAAAATACTCCTCCTTTTTCACTTTGGTCACCACTTTGGGGCCGGTAACTACCGGAGGTGGTCGGAAAACCGCCGCGAAATCATCTCTCCGCGACTGTTTCTGCTCTGTTTTCTATTTTTTCCTCTGGTCGGATGGGTCTCTTCCTGGCTTTTCTCCGGCGACTGCAATGGCGAACACCGGCGAAGCTCACTTTGGGTTTCGAGACCACTCCTCCGTCTTCACATTTCACTCCACGGCGGCGCTGGGAACGGCCGTCACTGGTCGAAAAAAACCAGCGAAATCTGCTCTCCGTTGCTTTGTTTTCCGCCTTCTCCCTCCTTTCTCTGGTGGGGTGCTTCGTGGCGATTTCCCAGCGATGACAGGAGTCTCCGGCGGCAAGTCCTTGAGGCGTTGTGTAGGGGGCACTTCAAGCTTCACGCCCGTGGTCTCGGACTGGTCCAATACGGCCAATGTTGTCCAAAAAATTGGACGCTGAACCTGCAAAACAGAGATGCTATCTTCTTCTTCATTGCCGGCGGGTTTGGGCACAGCTTTGGCTGGCGGCTTGGCTTTGAGGGAAGTGAGGGAACACTGGGAATGGAGAGAGGTCTTGGACGGACATTGGCGTTGGAGACCTTGCTTCACCGGTCTTCTCCTCTTCTCACGGCAATGGCGACAACTTCACAGCAGAGTCTTTATTCCGGCATGTGCAACAGCAGCAAGGTAGGTTTCATCTTCAAGGTTTGGCAATAAATGGAGATGGGTCTCCTCCGGCACTATGGAAATGTTTCTCCTTGGCAATGCTTCACAGAAAAAATGGCGGTGTGGTTGGCCAGGGGGTCGCCGGAGATAAATCTCTGGCGAGGGGCTCTTCCCCTGTTCTTTCTTCTATTTCTCTTCTTTTCAACGTACGAGCCCCCCTTTCCCAATACGTCGGGCTTTGTCTTTTATAGAGTTTTCCACGCTTCTTCTGTTTCGAGATTACGGGCGTGGGATCATAAACCGTCAGGATTTTCCACCCAAATTCTCTCCTTCAGTTTTGAATGACGGAGACTTTTTCTCTTGTAATCTCCTCTGGCAGTTTTAGAATAGCATGGACCAATTCTTCAGAAATTATACACGTGGCCGGATAAATACGTGCAAACATATATATATATATATATATATATATATATATAGAGGGCCGCTTCCCTGCGCCAGAGGCAGGGAAGCTTATCTGCGCCACCTTTTATTTTGGGTCGTCCGATTACAAGGACGGCCCAAATTTATTAGTTTTTTTTTTAAAAAAAATTTTAATTTGATCTGGACCGTCCGATTAGAAGGACGGTCCATATCATATGGAGGGCAGAGGTGGAGCGCCGCCGCCTTGGCAGGGGAGGGTGGCCGACCCTTTGCCTCGATCCGGCTTGCCCCGGCCCCCGCCCCGGTGCCCGCCACGGCCAAATCTGGCCGCCGCCAAATGCGGGTGGGCTGCGGCCGGTTGTGGGCGGTCAGCCGTGGCCAGATCCGGCCGCGACAGGCTGGACCTGGCCGTCCCCCGGCCAGATCTGGTTGAGGGACGGCCAGGTCCAGCCTGTCGCAGCCGGATCTGGCCGGCGGTGGCCCCGACAAAAATAAAAAAACTTTGTGCCGCGGGCGGGCGTCCGCGGCGGGGGAGCGAAGAGGAGGGAGGGCGGCGACGTCCCTGACGTGGTAGTGGCCACGACGGGGCAGCTGCGGGGGGAGGCGGCCCCGACAAGGAAAAAAATACCTTTTACCGCGAACGGGCATCCGCGGCTGGGCGGTGGCGTCCGCGGCAGGGGAGCGAGGAGGAGGGAGGGGGGAGGAAGCGAGGAGGGGGAAGGGCGGCGGCGCGATAGCCACGACAGGGCGGGCGCGCGCATATTAAAATTTTTTTTTAATAAGAAATCTGGGCCGTCCTTATAATCGGACGGCCCAGAAGAGCTTGGGGCAAAAAAATTTTTCTGCCCCTTGCTCTTCTTTTACTTTACCCATATATATATATATATATTCCATTGATTGGCATATGAAAAATCTACTACCGAACTTTTGATTAGCAACTTGATTTTAAATCTAGAGAAAATTTTAAGTGAATTACACCTCATATATAGCTTAATTATACAAGTTATATCTTTAAATTGAATTTATTTTAATGAGCCCTATATAAGGGGACCATGTGTATAGGAAGTAAAGTGTATAAATAAAAGGTTGTGAAATTTCAATCCGTCTTTTATATCAATGTAAAATACTTTTAAATTTTTCTAAATTATATTGGTTTAAAGATATTTTAAAATTAATTTTTCCCATCACTTTGGAAATTAAGATGAGAAGTTCGGCAACAATGAATTGATTTTAAAATTTATTAGTATCCTAATCATTTGTCAATCAGAATCTATATCTAATATTTCAAATTATTATAGTTTATCTTATTATTCAACAAGAATTTATCTATAAAACTAAAATTTATTTATCGTATAACTAAATCGTATATGAGAGGACATCTTGCCTAATTGTATATAAAATTCGAATCTATCTCTAATATCTTCCATAATTGAACCTCAAATTGAACTTTTATCAAATTGAATAATCAAATTGAACAGCCCAACTAAAGCAGCCCATGAAAAAAAATAAAAGCCCACTAAATTGCGTGGAAGCCCATCTACGGCCATTTCGTCTCCGACAACCGTCCCCGGTCAGTGCTCTGAACTCCCCTCCGACCTCAAAGATTCGATCTTTGTCGGAGCACCGATGCATCTATGGCCGTCGTTGAGGATCAGAGATTCCTTCAAGCTCTCCTACCTCAAGAATCTCGAACGGAACCTCCACAGGATGAAGACCGAGAAGGAATCCCAGCGGCGGCAGGGCAGGGAGAAGCTCCTTGACGATGGCGACGACGTCGATCGGGAGCAGGATTGCTGTGGAGAGCACGGTTGGAGCTGTCTGTGGGCTTGTTGTTGTGAATTGGTTCTGATCATGTCTTGTTGCTATTGCTGCTTCGGCTGTGGAGGTACGTATTGTGCGCTTTTATGATTTTGGTTTATTTTAGTTGTGTTTGGTATATTAATCTGTTTTGTTGGGGCTTCGCAATCATGAATTTTGTGATTCATCTGACAATTTATATGTTATAGAATATTTCATTTGCAACATGTGTTCGGGGAATGTTCCTGTAAAATGGGGAAATTATTCGGCATTTAAGGGTTGTAAAATAGTTTGAGGATTCGTTATAGTTGATGGGAAGGTGTACTTTTTATGATGGTATAGTCAGAAATGTAATTCATAGAAATGATCTCATGCATTTTCTATTTTTTATTTTTGGAGGAATTAGCTCTAATTATGATGTTGTATAACTACAAATGAAGTATAGAATTTATTTTTTCTGTAAATAATTTGCTAATAATGACTGCTTGTGCATTGCATCATTGGATAACGGAGGAGGGTGGGGCATCCGGTTGTCAAAACCTTATCATTCCTACTTTGATCTTAAATTAGGGTTGGAGACATGCATCACTAGAAGATGAAAATTTTGCTAATTTTGAAATTCAGCATTTATATACGTAGCCTTAGATTTAGGTTCCAAGGTTGGAATCTAATGTACCACCTAGTTTGTTTGTTGTCTTTCAACACCTTCACCACTAAAGAGAACAATATGTTGGTTTAACTGTATGGAATGGTAAGAAATTTGAGGGTAAGTGATTCTATTTTTTATGTTGTGCTCATGTGAACTTGTGAAAACTAATGATGCTTTATTAATGTTGTGTTATTATCAACTTTTTTGACAGCCTGCATCGAATCAGATAATTGAAGTAACCGCTGAACTCGATGGATATGGATCCAGTAGCTTTCAAATAAGTGTACAGTTATTTTTAGTTAAGATTTCGTAATCTTTGTTAGGCTAACAATTAGCTTAACTGACTCTTAAGTCTGTATTTCAAGAAATTTTTGTATTGAACATTTTGCTGTGACAGTAGATTGTTAGTATTGATTGTTTGTTTCCACATGCAATTCTTGCTTGTGCTTGCACGAACAAGGATATTTTGGTGTGTCAATAAATGGTTCATATAGATAGTTTATGTCAACTTGCAATGCTTGCTTGTGCTTTCATTAACAAGGAGTGAGTTTTTGGTGATTTTGGAAGTGCCACAAGCAGCTGTCTTCACTGTTGATTACTATGTGTATGTCAACTATTTTTTGTAGGAGAATTTGATGTTTAACTTTGTGTTCCCTCATATTTATCTCATAAAATATGTGTGATGTGCATCACATTAGACTAAATTTTTGCTTTCCCTACAGAAAGGGGAGAGCGAGGAAACCCTTATATTTTGAGCTTCTGCAATATATTTACGTTACTTTGTTAATTAAAAATCTCTTCATATAGAATACTTCTTACATCTGGCTCATATTTTGCACAGTTAGAAAAATCTATGGGAACTACGTTGAAAACTTTTCTTACAAGTCCCTATGTCTAGGGGTGTTGTCTTAGTTTGGTTTCCAGTTTTTCTGATACAATCAAGCCTTATGGGGGTGGGTTTGGTCTGTGGGATACAATAGTCAGGTTCTTGTTCAGGATGTCAAGGCTACTTAATTATTTTCAAAAGGTAAAACCTGTCATGTGCCCCTTTTTTCTCTTCAAATTTTGATCATTTTGGCTTTAATGGTTTTTTTTAAGGTGCTATTGCTAACGTTAACTAGGTTATTGCTAGACTGGTTAATGACGAGGTGGTGAAGAGGGTACAATCTAAAGTTTATAAGTTGATGATGTGCCTTTTGTTAGCAGGTTTGAATCGTTTGACTTTTTGCTCCCGTTCACCTTGCTTGATAGGTTTTCTTTTTCTTTTCTGGATCTCGTTGAAGACCCGTGGTAATGGTAGACTTTGAGATTTGGTTACTAATTTAGACAAACACGTTCTACATCTTTTTTCTTTTGAACAAAGGAATATTATTTACAACTAAGAAAGCCAAAATAGAGAATTACTAAAGTTTGATCTGGTCTAATTTCCAAGCAAATGGGCACCAGTGTTTTAAGAAATCTGCTTTACCTACAGAAAGAGACCGACAGGTGTTACATTACCTGATTTTGCGAATGTGTACGTCCAAAAATTTATGTACTTAACAAAGATCAATCTACAGCTATATTGTCGGGGAGATAGCTTACTAGATTTTTGCAATCAGAATAAAATAAGTACAACATTTTCCTTGAAATTTTGTTGACCAATTTTGAGCCCATAGTGAAGAGAGAAAGAGAGCATACTGCGGCACGGCATCTCCTTTAGTAAGAACGACCAGCAGGAAAATTATACCTTGTGTTGCGTTCCACAAATAACAACCCTACTTGTGAGAACCTCAAATTAATCACGCATCAAATAACTATGGGTGGTAGATCCACCGTGGTAACATAGGATGTATTTATAGATCTTTAACTAGGTTAATTATTTTAAAATATAATTTAAACTTATTTGTTTGATTGGATTGTCCTAAATATTATCAAAGTCGGCCTTGTAGGGGATAGTGGGTTAGAATGGAGATCAGATTAGGCTTGTGGGCCGGGAAAAGGACCTGTGAGGATAGAATTTTATAAGTTTCTCACATGACTAGGGTGCACTTGTACATCTTCAACTTGAATTAATAAAAAGAGATGACCTAAGCCATAGGGTTGTTAATTGAGCGAGCCAGCTCGTAAGCATTTAACGTTCGGCTCGACTTAACTTGACTCGAAACTCAACATTTAAATGTTTAAGCTTAAACTCGATTCGTACTCGAATCTTACGAGCCGAAGCTTGAGCAAGGTCATGTTTGACTCGACTCGACTCGGTTCAGTTATAACTTGAACTTGACTCGAACTCGACTTAATAAAATAATATAATAATATAATTTATATATTATATTATATATATATATATATATATTTGTTCATTCTCATCGTGGCACAATCGGATCCAGTTTTTCAAGTACATCTATTAAAACAGACCCCTTCTCTAAACAAAATTCCATAACAGAGCCGTATGCAATGCCCAAAACATGCCTATGCGGTTGTTCAATTCTATCTTTCTTTTTTCTTCTTGTTCTATTTTTCCTTCCCTTCGCCGGACCGTGCGAAGCAGGAGAGCCTTTTATTATCTGATATCATCGGGGTTATGATCCACCAAGTTGCTATCATTCATAATCACAGTCATTCCATAAGTTGAAATTCAAAGATCAGCGCCAGGGGAGGTATTATCCTGGTTCGATATTCGCATTACTTTATTTGTGTGGAATGATAGCCATTGAGTGCCATTGCCTATTTAGTTCATTGCAGACAAAATGAGATTGGGCACTTTCTCTGAACTAACCCTATACAAATGCAAATTTGCCAAATGTTTGACCAGATGAGGAGAACTAAGATGATTCTGAATTCATTTTTCAAATTTTGCTTCAGGAGTTTACTTTCCACGGATAATTTGGAGGGTAGAGATTGTCCAACTCAGAGCTCTGCTGCTTAGGATTCTAGAGAATATTGATCTAGTGAATTCACATTCAACATAGCTTCGTTGGAAGATGAACAAGTGTGGCAGTTTCTAATTTCAAAATTGCTGCCTTGTACTCAGCGGGTCAACTGTAGCCATCCCCTTGCCTTTCTATATCCATAAAACATCTTTGTAGAAACCTCATATTCCAGTCCACCAACTGTTCCAATGTTGAATTGTTCCAATACAGCACGTTCTGAGAAATATGCATTGATGTACCAACTACCAATGTCAAGTTCATTCCAGCTTGTGCTTCCTTCTATTCAACTTGTGAAATTTCAACCTCATGAAAATGGCCCTAAACTTCCTTATCGTTGAATATTCACATCGTCTGACATCAATTGGTCGTATATACTATACCGACATTTCCCACTTTTATTGGCGCAGAAAGAGATGGATAGTGCTACTTTTATATCCATTAGAATAATATCATACTTACATAAATCTTAGTTGACAGAATCTTCGAAACTGGGTGGGACATTAACATAGCAGACTTGGCACAATTCTCCACTCCCAATTGGGATGTCGACAGACTACACATGACAATCGAACCACTTCAAAACAATGGAGTGTTACAAACAACTCCTTATTGAAGCAAAAATTTAAGCTCACATACAAAACAATCTAAAATGGCCGCTTGGGTACTAGCTCAATGTGGACGCCACCAATAACCAAATTACCAGTCCGGGGCACAAGGGTCACCAACACTGTGTCGTCGCCATCTGCGCCGACCCTCTCCACCGCACCGGTAATTCCAACCTTGTACCTCACCTTGTCCGACCCATTGCCATGGACGTGGACGTGCCTCAACCTTGAGTAGGTCCCCACCAGCTCCCCCTTGTCCTGTTTTGAATTGCTTAAATACACATCAAATGCAGCAGCATCCGGGGTCTTGATCTCAATCTCGTCCACGATCAGCACCTCAGCCTTGTCCGTGGCCGTCTTCGATGCCTTCGGCCTCTTCACAGTGGCCACAATCTTGCCGTCCAGCGGGCGGGGCTTCGGACCCAAGTCGGCCGCAATTCCGGCCGGTGGTTTCTTTGTGTTCCCTTTAGGAAGTGTCATGTATTTGATGGGTATGTCCTCATATTTCACGCCCAAGGCTTCTGAATCCAAAGAGTCTCGCACCTGTTTAATTTACATGAAAGCCAAATCAACGTACCCAATATCAATCAACATGTTCAATGTGCAAACTCACATGACAAGCAATAATGTTAACTACGTACGTTGACAGAGACGATCTTCTGATTCTCATCATAGAAGACGAAGGTGGCATCGAGCCATTCGGTCTCGTCGAATTCGACGGCGTGATTCCTCTTCACCTGGTACAAATGCCACAACCGATCGACGTTGGCATGGTGACCAAAGAAGATAGGGTCTCTAGCAGCTGTGTGGAACACACCCATGTCAATATTCGGCGCCTCAACCTGCCCGGTCCACATGTGCACAAAGTTATGCATCATCTCCAACCTGCCCGATGCAATCAATGCCCTGGCACCGGTGACCAGCTCCCCGGCCACCGCACGGTCGCCCATGAACAGCTCCGGGTACCCAAGACTGTCCTCATCGTAGATAGTGGCCATGACGGCCAGGTTGTCCTGCACAATGGTCGGTGGCACCGGCAAGTCCTCAACATCATACAAGTATGACAAATTGATGGTCTGGTCCTTGTGTGACATGTTACGATTGGGATTGTATAAGCTAGATTTTGGATCTTTGTATATGTCGGGTAGTCTCATACCTTCCTCGACGTCGTATGCCCAATATGGGAGTGCAATTGTGTCATCCCCGGTGATCTTGCCGAGGATCTTCTCGAAGAAGTAGAGGTACCATCTATGCCATGGAGGAAGATCCAACTAAAGTGCACTTGGAGGGGCACTTTGTACCCCTTCTGATCATAAGCATCATTGCAATAAGCGCAGTGGACTTGTGCCTGCTGCATGAAGCTCCATGGATGGTTGCTGGGCAGCTTCTTCATCTCGGCAATGGCACTCTTGAACCTGTCCTGCTCGTACTTGGTGAGCTTGTGGGCGGCCTTCCGAATTCGGAGAGGGCCGCCCTTGGGCAGCACGTAGGGCTGGACGTTGAGGGGCTTGCTCAGGTCGTAGGGCGGGCAGCATTGCACCGGCAACAAGTCGTTGTAGCCATCGGGGTATCGTGCGGTGTGGCAAGCGTTGAGGTCCGGGGGATTATCGGGTCACCCCGAGCCGCCCCTCCAGCCACGGTGGCTCCAACCACGCCGCCTAGGCCGAAGAGGATGTTGCGGCGGTCGAGGCGGGCCTCGCCGCCGTCGGCGGAGCATCTAATGGTAGTCTTGACCGGCCGAGCTTGCCGGACTATAGGGGCGGGGGTAGGGAGTGTAAGCATGGTGGACATGGCCATTGTGGTCAATGGGATTGTGATCAATGCTTTGCATATTGGGATGTGATAATGTTAACGCTTAAATAGATATAATGATCCAACCACTCCTGTCTGCTTAGTCTTAAAAAACTTAATTATTGATTGTAATAGGTCAACCATGTTTTGTTGGCGCAAATTGCATCAATATGTGACATAGGCAGTGATATAATTGGAGATGAACACCACCAAACATCGTAGACATGAACAACCATGTTGCTAATTTATCAAGCTGGCTAGGCATGAATTGTTAAGTCCTTGGTACTGTTCAAATCATATAAAGCAATCTATATACCATAGCCGCCGTTCTTGATTTATATAGGCTAACCACATTTTGATCTACGTTGATAATTTTAAAGTAAGAAATACCCATATTATCTGAGATCATTCATGTCGAGCTTTGTTTGACATGGGGAACGAATTGAAACAGTGGGTGGATGATAGAGGGAGAACATGCAACGAACCTTTGAGACGAAACACAGTGGAAGGCGGCTATATGTATATATGAATAACTGAGGGCGAAAGAGAACCAGCTGCTAAATTTGATGGTTTCTGACTTTCTCAATTCAACTGAAGAATAAGCTTTTCAATTTGTAAATAAATCGTTGACCTTGATTTTTCTCTTGGCCAATTTGTTCTCCAAACTAATAAGAAACGAAAATATCCACATCGATTCATTGTCTTGTTTTTTTCCGTTTGTTTATATTAGTATGCAATACTTTACAATTAAGCTTTTTCATAAAAAAGCTAGGAAGAAAGAGAGTTATTACATGAGGCATCAGGAAGGGAGAATTATGGTCAGAATTTTAAGTATCATGGATTAAAAGCTACAAGAAAATCACAAAGTTTCTTATTATCCCTGTCCAACATAATCAAAATAGCTAATTAAAGAAACCAATTTTCTCTTTGTGGTGACTAATGGCGCACATATTTTTTATTTTACGATCCCAGTTATCCTTGGATATGTCAGGCTTATTAAGTGCGATACTTTAAAATAGTTAGGGGTGCAACCGTGCAACTAAGTGGTCGAGTGACTAAAAATTAACCTTAAAAGTGGTGCACATACCATTATTTTTCTTTTTTATATTTTATTTGCTAATTAATTTAATTTTTTCTTGCAATTTGTGTTAATTGGAATTATCACATCGATAAAAAAAAGTCACTATTCTTAAATGATTCAAACCAACACCCATCATTAGGCAAGAAATTAATTAAATAGATAATGATTGCATGATTAGGAATGATCATATTATAGTTCTAATTGCATATTGTTGTCATTTATCAATTTTATTTTCTAAACTCTTCCCACAATTAAAAATTTTGTGGCAACTTTTCTTTTTAGCAACTGACGGGGGAAGACGCCATGTTAGGATGAAGCCCTTTTTAGTCAGGTCAACCCGGTTCTAGGTTTTGTTAGTTAAATACTTCGAGACGAAAATGTCTTTTTATTCTTTATATTAAAACAAAATTCTCTTTTCACCACGAACTTCCTCCTGACATACTACCAAAATAATAGTTTTTTCCACGTTTAAAAATAAATTGTGGACAAAATAATTTTTCCGGTCTTGTCCACGTTAATTATTTGTGAGGAGAAAAATCATAATTTTTTATATTTAGAATTTTTAAGGTGAATATGTATTAATTGTCAAACTTTTCTCCTTACGTAAAAAACTTTTCTTCATTGGAGTTTCCTCTACCCCATTTTTCTCCATGCTTTAAAAATATTATAAAATGTTTTTTGGCATAAAAAAGTTTGAAAATTAATGTTCACCTTCAAATGTATCCAAATATATAAAGAAATTTAGAGTTTTCTTCACTACCAAATTTGGCTTGAAAAAATTTATTTTATTTTTTGGTATGATAACAACTGAATATGTATTAACTTAATGTTTTTATAATGAGGCTATTTTGTATCAATCAAGCCAATATACAAAAACGTAGAAGCTCAAAGGAAATTTAGTCAGATCAACAAATTATTAAAAATATATATATCAGCTGATCTTTTTTGTCATTTATTTAATACGTAGCCCATACATTGGGATTCACATGTAACTTATTTAATTCCAAAATGAAAAACTATTATCATGATTCATTAGGGTTTAGAAATGTCTTTTGATGAATGCAAGTGCATTTACTTTAATGATTAGTTTTGTGTTATGAAAAAGTCTACTTTGTGAGTACTTGCAGCCCAGGACGCTCCTTGTGGGCTCCAAAGTCTGCAGATCACCAACCGTTTAGCTTACGAAGACGTCTGAACCTGCAAGCCCATCTTGGATTTATCTATAGTTTTATGTTTTGTCATCTTTCAATGGCAATCTTCAAGGGGGGGTTCAAGTGCTTGATGTTTGGGCAACCAACATGTTTTCATCAAAACCACCAGCAACACCAGTGGGAAAAGAAAAACAATACCATTCATACAACATCCAATTCCTCCAACCAAAGACCAACTTTGAAATCCATAGCAGAATGGAGACACAACATGACTCCTTATTACCCATTACCCGCTCTCCCTTTCTTCAACTAAGAACAGAGGAACCATCAAGTCTAGTATTTCTGTTTGGGAACTAACTCGATATGAATCCCACCAATAATCATATTGCCGGTGCGTGGGACAAGAGTCACCACCAAGTTCTCATCCCCATCGGCCCCAATCCTCTCCACAACGCCGGTGATCCCAAGCTTGTAATTCAACCTGTCCCTTTCCCCATTCTTCCCATGTACGTGGCTGTGCCGGATCCTTGAGTACGTACCCACCAGCTCTCCCTTGTCCTGCTTCGAGTTGCTCACGTAGACGTCGAATGCGGCGGCGTCCGGGGTCACCATCTCGATGTTGTCGACGACCAACAGCTCGGCCGCTTTCGCCTTGTCGGCAGCCGACCTTGACGCCTTCGGCCTCTTGACCGTGGCCTTGATCTTGCCGTCTAGCGGCCGGGGAGACGGGCCGAAGTCGGAAGCAGTGCCCGCCGGTGTGCTCGTGGGTCGGCCTTTGGGCATGGTCATGTACGTGATGGGTGCGTCCTCGTATCTATAGCCCATGGCTTGCATGTCCAATGTGTCTCCTAGCTGGTTTTTATTAAAACAAAATTAAATTAAAAAATATGTACATATAATATTTAGGGTCTAATTATTACTCGAATGAACTTGAATTCACTCTCTTGACTCAATTTTGTTCGAGCGAGCTAAAGTTTGATTCACACTCTAATGCATTGAGCACGAGATCTCTGTTCGGGCCCGCTTGACTCAATTAAAAGATCGATATTATATATTAAGTACATTGTTTTAATATAATATACAATAATTTACAATATAAAATTAATAAATAGAATAATGATGATCCTGCGCGGTAAGAAATATAATAACCTTATGCGAGAACAAATTTTTGACGTATAATTTATACAAAGGTCGAATCAGCTAATCCTTCGAAATCAATCATTTTAGATAAATAATACAGTTCAAGACTCAAAATCTGACTTATTCAATCGCTTGGATCGAACTTGATTCAAACTCGAAGATGAATTATAAGTCGAGTTTAAACACTCAGATTAATTTAAATGATTCAACTCGTTTAATCTGTTTAAAGCCCTTAATACATTCGACTTTTGTTTCATCTTCAACTCGAGGTTTTAGATTTTAACATTTATAGAGTTTGAGGTTTAAATTTGAAACTAAATACATTATTAAAAATTTTGATATCGATCTAATAACATGGTAGACATTAACCAGCCATTAAATAAGTTGATTGCGTACCTTGACGGTGACAATTTTCTGGTTCTCGTCGAAGAAGACAAAAGTGGAGTCGAGCCACTCGGAGTCATTGAACTCAACGGCCATGTTCCTCTTGACCTGGTACAGGTGCCAGAGTCGATCGACGTTGGTGTGGTGAGCCCAGAAGAGCATGTCCCGAGCAGAGGTGTGGAGGCTGCCCATGTCCAGGTTGGGCGGCTCCGCCCGCCCAACCCATATGTGCACGAAGTTGTGGATGTTCTCCAGCCGCCCCATCGACGTGGCCGCCGTCGCGCCGCTCACCATGTCGCCGGCCACCACCTTGTCTCCCATGAACAGAGCAGGGTACCCGAGGCTGTCCTCGTCGAACATGGCGGCCATTGTCGACAGGTTGTCCTGCACTATGGTTGGAGGCAACGGCACATCTTCCTGCGCGCATTGAATTGAAACAAATCTTGAGCTTGACATGACATATATATTAAAATCCTACTGTCGGAAAGATGCAGAAATTGAATGTGATCCATACCACATCGTAAGTGTAGGTCAAGTTGATGGTCTCGTCCCTGTGAGACATGTTCCGATTGGAATTGTAAAGGCTGGAGTTAACATCCTTATACATCTCGGGTATCTTCATCCCTTCCTCGGCATCGTAGTTCCAAAAGGGCAGAGCCAGAGTGTCATCACCAACGATCTTTCCCAGTATCCTCTCGAAGAAGTAGAGGTACCAGCGGTGCCATGGAGGGAAGATCCAACTGAAATGCACTTGGATGGGGATGCCCGGGAAGCCCTTCTGATCATAAGCATCGTTACAGTAAGTGCAGTGGATCTGAGCTTGTTGCATGAAGTTCCACGGATGGTTGCTGGGCAGCTTCTTCATCTCGGCCACTGCACTCCTGAACCTGTCCTGCTCCCACTTGGTGAGCTTGTGGGCAGGCTTCCGAACACGCAATGGAACGCCCTTGGGCAGCTCGTAGGGCTTGAGATCCAGCGGCTTGCTGAGGTCGAACGGCGGGCAGCATTGGAAGGGAGGAGGTCGTTGTAGCCGTCGGGGTACCGGGCGGTGTGGCAGGCATTAAGATCCGGCGGTTGGATGGGGTCGCCGAGCGCGGCGCCTCCGGCGGCCGTGAGGCCGCCATACATCCCCCGAGACCTAGGAGGAGATTGCGGCGGTCGAGCTTGGCGTTGCCCGGCCCGCCGCCCTCAGCCGTGCTTCGGATGGTGGTGGTGGGGGGACGGCGAGGTTGCCGGAGTTTTGGGATGGGAAAGGAGGGGATGGTGAGCATTGTGGACATGGTGGCCATTGCACCCTGGTTTGAGCTTTGTGTGGTATTGTGAGTGAATGGATAGGGTTTAAATAATGGAACACAAGGACTATTGTTTGGTTGGATGCTGTTAAAGACCAAATGTGGACCAGTTAGACTTTTATTACACGGAGTCTTGGTGGCAACATGTTGACGCGACTAATGTTGGAGTGCGTTAGAACATTCATGCATAGGCGGCTAAGGTGTAATTTCTAGATGAGAATCAAAATTACCAGGATTAACTGGTTTAAGTGATATATATACATGTACCTGCCATTTAATTTAAGTGTGACATCTATGGATGCGTTCGGGCCATATAAGTATATATTGAAGTGTGACGTCCAATGGAGTTCTTCTACTTATAAAGGCCGATCATTGTGATTATAATTAATTAAGACTTATGATTATATGTTTAAGTACACTTTACAACATGGATTTGTTTATGATATGGGTAAAGTGTAATACATTTTGGGAACTATTTAGTGGTTAGAAGGGAATCGTTCGACAACAACTCACCGATGGCTATAAGGCGAGCAACTGAAAAGGACATGTCAAGGGGCGGCTATGAACATACATTTCTAATAGCTGTTGTGCATGGACCGTCATTTTTGACTCGGTCATATTACTTTGCTGGGTAGGCAACAACCGGCAATGTCATTTTTCTCATAGAATTAATGATCTAAATATGACTTCTTCTTTTTTATTCCAAAACAAAGGTTGTAATGGCAGCTAGTTGTTCATGAATGTGCTTAAAATATTTACCCGAGATGGAGGATTAACCACTCACAATATAATTATTTACAAGTTCTGTATAAATAATTTTGGAAAGAAAACAAAAAGGAGTAGATGTTAATCGCTATACAGTTATTATTTGAATAAAAGAAAGGAAAGATGAAAATATATATCTCCAAAAATTACCCCTGGTAAATATATATATATATATATATATATATAGTTGGTAAAATATAAATATTTATATATTAAAAAACAATCAGGTGTTCAAAGGCTCCTCAATTCAGAGAGGGATCAAAGTTTCATACGTATTTATAGAAGAGACTAGTCCGATGGCTTGAATCATGAAGAAGCTGTCTACGACTCGAACTCGTCACTTATCATAAAATAATTTAAATATTCGCTCTAAATATGAATATAAAATTAAATATTAGTGGCGGCCCAGTGATAATAATTAATTGAACAATCATTTTCAAATATAATATTCAACGCCCCGCCAGATTTTATCTTTAGAGAAAATAAGAATAAGTTAATCATTTTCAAATATAATACTGCACAAGAACAAAAAGCAAGTGGATTTAAAAAAATTAAAAAAGGGGATTAAGTGCAGGCATGCATATGTTGCCAAAGAACATTGTTAGCTACTGATTACAACCTGTAATAACAGGAAGGAATAGGCTGGCCAAATAAAGGAGAAAATGCTTGATTGATTCTGTATTAATTTTAATGCCACCATCAACAAACTTCTTTTTCATAGAAAGAAAAAAACATTTCCCTCAGTACGTATTATATATCTAACCATACTATATACAAATTTCAAAGCCATAAAAACAAACACAACCTATTTTATATATATATATAGAGAGAGAGAGAGAGAGAGAGAGAGAAAAGATCCAAGTCTTCAAACGCTATGATTTGGATCTACATGATAAATATATAGATGCTTTTACCAACTCACAAAAAATAAATAAATACAATTATAAATAGTTTTTTGATAGAGAAGGGGAAAATTTTTTTAATATTACCAAACGATGGGAAAATCTTATATAATTACTAGAAAAGAGAAAATATTAAAATAATAAAACTACCCTTCATTAAAAAAATTTATTATTTTTTAAATAACCTAACTGCCCATGTTTGGCATACATTGGCCGCAACAAATATTTGTCGTGGGCAAGCTCTGTGGCAGATTGAGTGATAAAAAAATTTCAAAAAAAAAAAAAACGGTCTTAGCCCGAAGGGTAGTGTTTCCAATAATGATATATCTAATACCTGTAGAAATTTAGATTTGACACCGAGTTAGATGAATTAACTACTCGTCTCTACTAAAAAAGCGGTTAACAAATAATTATTTGTTATTTATTTTGACCAAAAAAAAACCTAATTAACCATGTGTTCAATTCATTCCCCACCACCCATTTTCCCATTTCTTAATTCTTAATTAATAGAGGGGCAAAAGAAAGTTATTATATAATAGCAAGGAATGGCCAACAATTTGGGAAGGTCAATTCATTAATTTCTGTTTTTAACTGCACCCTGGTTGGCCCTCCTAAGACCATGCAAACGACCGAATTCAACCGACCACTTTCCATGACACTCTACGAAAAAACACATCAAACACCTCTCAATCCAATCAAAACAACCCAGTTTCACGAGAATTTTGGTAAAGGAAGCTCTTTTGGAGGTAATAAGATGATACCCATCTTATCTCATTGTTCGTTTATGATCATAAAGCTTCATATTTTGTCACTTTTGTTGAATATGGAAGGGATTGATTGTCCCATTGATCATATAGAATGTTAAACATAGACAGATAAAAAAATGGACGAGTTCTTAGAAGGTCTTGCATCTCGGTTGAGAGTGTTCGGAATGGAGGCAGATTCCATAATGATGAAAATTGTGAACACTAGAATGGAAGAAGCTTACAGAAAAGTTTGCTCCATGGAAGGCGGTTTGGAGCAGTTGAACCAGAAATCGCATTTCTGCGAATTGGCGGTAATGCAATTGGATTGGTGTTTGCATTTCATAGAGGAGGAAATGGATCACCACCCCATGACTGTCTCCAATATTGAGCATGAGGAGCTTGTGGCAGATTTGAAGGAAACAAGGGAACGTATTAATGGTCGATTGGAAGAAACTGAGCTTGCAATTAAAATAAAAGATGAGGAGTTGGATCAGAGGGCACTGTATGAGCTGAATCTCAGGCAAGCTTTGGATTCCAATGGGGCGAGAGGAGATCTTTCATTTCTTCATTAGAACATGAAAGAATTAAGTCTGTGAAAGCCTGGGAATTTTCACTGGAAAGTCAATTTGAAGAAGTCAGCCATGATGGAAGTAGAGATTTCGATGAGTTGCAAAAATCAGTGGAGCAACAAGTGCACACGTCAAAGGTAAAGCTAGCAAATGAATTAGAGGTGGAGAAAGTCGAAGAAATGAGAGAAAATATTTGGAAGCCAAATCTTCAAAGGTTGGATGCCGAACCAGCACAAGAAGCAACAATTTGTAGTGTTATGAATAATAGCAAAATATTCAATGCGATGACATTTGGAGTCTCAACTGAAGATCACAAAGATATCATTCTTGAAAATAAGCGCGGAGAGTTTGAAGACCTTAAGATATTTTCAATAACTGAATTGAAAATGGTGTTTGATCAGATGAGAAGGGAAGTTGATGTCTTGAAAAATATGCTAGAAGTAGCCTTTCATATGACAGAGGAATCGGTTGGGTTTCGCAAATTGAGGCTAGACGAACAACTGTGGAGACAAACCATAGAGCAAGAAATAGTGGGTACAGTCACTAAGAGCTTTCTGGCTGGAATTAAAGATAATTATGAAGCAAACTATTGCACAAAATGCAGAAATTTTGCTGGAGACTGGTTTCTTTTGATAGACAAGATGAAAGATTTTCGCAATGACCTCGTACTTGTTGAGAAAAATACAAGCGAGGTCGAGGTGTTTTCTGGGAGACACGAGTCATCTACTGCCTCAAACCTTGAATCTGGAAACAAAGCTTTGCCCCCGCAGCCTACTGTGCAAACTATTTGGCAAGGTGATACCAGTGGTATTGCTGATCCTCTTCAAAGAAACAAAAAATCTGATTCATTTGTGGCATGTGAAGAAATATGCCACCAAGAAGAATCTACTCCTGATGAGAAGCTGGATCAAGAAAGCTTCTGTGTAGCTGAAATTATAAGAAATCACGAGTCTATCATAAAAAAGAAGACTGAAGAGGTACATTCTTTCATGAATGAGGAGAAAAGGAGCAGCACCTTCAGAAAGGGCAAGAAGCTTGATGCCAACATAATGCCAAAATGTCAATATGACACCAAGACAAAGATGTTGGAAATGATTTCTAAATGGCAAAATATGATTGAAGAAGGGGAGAGTTTAGCTGCAAGAGCTATATTTCATAAAAATGAAGAAGAAAAGGTAAACTGCAAAAATACAGGTGCAGATTCAAATGGAGGGTGTAGGGACTTTATGCATGATGAGATTGAAAACTGCGTAAGAGAACAAATATATGTAGCAGTGATTAAGGAAACAACCAACGCCATCAAATCATCAGTTGATATTCTAACTAGTCCTGGAAATTTAGAGAAAGTTTCGAGTATAAATAGCAACAATTTTGTGCCGGTTATGGTTGAACAAATGAGTAAGCATGAACACTGCTTAGCTGTGAACAGTGTTAATTCTAATTTAGTGGAGTGTAATGCGAAAAGGCTTCATGGTGGGGAAGCAGAAACAACTTTGGAAAATGAAAGATTCGAAAATTTTATCAGAGAGAGGATAAAAAGAGAGGTTTTTACAGGAGCAATTAATTTCATTCAATCTGCTATCATGGCACAGAATGAATTGGGGAAGAATGCGGAAGAGAAAGAATCCACACCACAGATTTATCAGTCAAGTGAACTATTGAACAATAGTGAAGGCTTTTCATTTGAAGGAAACAAATCTAGTCAAGTTTGTGCCAAACTAGATGATCTGCACGAGGATTTGCGAATTTCAATTGAACAATGCCCTAGAGAAAGTACTTCAATCACGAACAATGCCCGAGAGAAAGAGCATTCCTCATCCTCCCAAGACAATAAAAAGGAAGTGGATGTTGAAGAACATGTGGTGAAACCTGTCTTGGACTTTATGAAGAAATTTACAGATTTTGAGATCAGTATGCAGGAAAAATTAACTCACATTATCACAAGGTACGACCATGAAACATTTTCCTCCTTCAGTAGTGATGCATTATTTGTTTAGAATGAATGACTACTCAATGAAATCATTGAAGTTCTCATTTAACAAACATTGAGGCAGTCTGTGACTCAGTATTCATAATTCTGTAAAAGCAACAATGAAAAAAAATTAACTAACTCTGGGCATTTTACAGTCATACATGCTTATTGATTAAATCAATCATCTGTTTTCAGGATGGAAAAGGTAATCTTACAGTTGAATCCTTTAGAAGCGAGTATTATTTCTCTCAGAGAAAGGTGGTTGCTTTACAGAAAGGGCTTTATAAGAAGGTGTTACGACCTTCAAAGCGCCGAAACAGAGGTGTAAATCTGTAACTTGTTTCACTTTGTGTTCTCGTCTTCCTATGAATTTTTTTGTTAATCTTGCTTTCATGCAGTCGTCTTTTTAATGGAGATTGTAAAAGACAAATATTTATTCAAGATCTACAAAAGGAACTATGAAAACAAACAATGAATTTTAATTCATCAATTTTTTATTCATGCAGGTGGATCTGTTAGCTGATGAAGTGGAGTTGCTCATCAGCCTGCTTCAGAAAACGTACGTAGCACTTGATCACCACTCTCCATTTTTACGAAAACATGGTGATGTAAGCAGATGCCCCCCTCGGGTGAGGTTATTCTTTCTATTTAGTCAAATGATTACTCGTTAATTAGTAAAGAGTACTGCTAGAATACGGCTATTTTTTATAAAAAAAGAAGAGCAGAAAGAACAAAATAAGAAAATGTTAAAGAGTATTATATCTTAATATAATTAATTAGAACTAAAATAAAAATAAAAATACCTCAATCGATGGATGACTAAGTCTTTGATCTACAATCCCATAGCCTTCCCAGATCAACGTTTGATTTCTAGAAACTTGCTTTCCACAACCTATTTCTCTTCTTTGCCATTCTCAAAAATAATGTGTACGTATGTATCCTTATATAAAAGAGATCATAACTATCTTTATTAACTGAGAAAGATATTAGGAGATTTATTAATATCTAAATTATATGTATATATCTATATATAAATTTACATAAAATATATTAATTTATTTAGATTTAGATGCCAACATAGAGAAAATGACCGAAAATCAAATAACTGGTTCTGGAATTACAAATTACACTTAAATTTCCATTGGATGTAAATGTACTTATTGTTTCTCATTCTTGCTATTTTTATTGACAGATCACTAATGTCCTAAATCTTATAAAAGAAGAATTAGCGGAGGACGTAACTCGCCCACCTTGACGTTTAAGACTCAACCGCTCTATACGCTATCTACCATGCTCCAAACTTTTTAAAGCTAGCAATGAACGCATTCTAAACCTAAGGAGCATTACGCATTTACAAACTAAAAAAATCAGAGTTGCAAGTCTTCTATTTTTTTATGAAACCAGCAAAACGGGGTAGATGCAAGTCGATTCTAATTGCCTTGATTACTTTGTCGCCATTTGCTTCATTGTATTTCTGTAAAATAAAAAAATGTTCAGGCCTACAATAATTATATAGGGAAGTGAAGCGCTTAGCCGGCCCCTCTTCAATAAAAATGGTTCTTCACAATTCAGTTTTTCTTTCCATCTCGTCCACTTCAAACGAGACACTCTCAAGACGCACTCAACGAGGGCAGACAACAAGAAAAAGCTTCTCAAAGTTCAGCTTTTTCTCGCAATCAAATTGAATTAGGCGCATTCAACAAGATTCTATAGTTGAAACAAAACAGAAAAAATTCATATAATTCAGCTGCGTTTCTTTTTTCAGTCAATACCTGAATCTCGACACACTGGCAAAGAGTAAACTTAAATCTAGACAACGTATTAAAGCATTCTATACCTTCATCACTTTTTTCAGTCTATAATCCTAAATCTATGCGCACCAACGAGGGTGTCTATACTTGCATTTAGAAAGACCAAACAAGCTACAAAATTGATCCCAAATTCTATGCAAACAATGCTAAAAATCAAGAAAATGGAGACGTTCCTTTTTAAATACAAATTATGAAACATGAACGCAAATTTAAATCTTGGATCTTGGTTGTCTCCTTAGGATGAGTACATCCTACAATGCATATAAAGTTAACGACCAAGATAAATAACCACTTCAAACTACTACACTAACAAACTGTTCACGAAACCCATGAACCGTCAGCAAATACAAAGGTTAAACATTAGACTTAGTATCATAGTTTAACTACCACAAATCTATGTAACTTGTTACAGTAATTTGGTCACAAAATTGTTCGATCGCAATCATGGTTAGCAGAAATTGATTCTGCGAGGAAGCACCCAGCAAACCAAGAAAATGCAATGGTCCAGTACAATGGCCAGAAAATGAAGGAAATCTTGTTGTAGAGAGAAAAGTTGTCCCCATCATTATTTCATGTCCCTGTACTGAATACGGATCCACTAGCCTTCTAATATAAATCCTTCAAACTAAATATTGCCTCAGTTGTCTAAACATAACATGTGCAGCAGGCAATCAAACTATAAACTATCCATATCAAAGTATCAACATGCTAAAAACAAGCCAACCTAGTTGTTAATCATCCAAGTTGTCACTTATCAATGATCATACGCTTATTAAGTCACCATACTGAAAATTTCAACTGATTCTCGACCAACTACATCACTAACAATCCTATCTTCAATAAACAGATACAAATAAATCAATTAAGAAATGTAACTGCTTATAGTAAAACATACCCCACCACAAATACTAAGTCATACAATCAACCTTCAAATAAATCAAGCAAAAGATAGAACAGCCAAGAAG
This sequence comes from Piper betle, assembly GCA_033002965.1. NCBI lineage: Eukaryota > Viridiplantae > Streptophyta > Magnoliopsida > Piperales > Piperaceae > Piper > Piper betle. Next base: position 38,056 of record JAURVB010012153.1, on the reverse strand, counting down.
GTTGCAGCCAATTACAATCATAATCAGCAAAAGCTGTTTGCTTATAGAATAGAACATCATTTATAAACCATTTAATCGTTCCCCAGCTACAATTAGCAGATATCACCACAAAATTCTCCCCATTAACGAAAGAAAAAGAATCTCGAATCCACTTAATGCAGCTCAAACACATCCACAATCAACCAAACATCCAAAAAAATACAAGGAAGGGAAAGCTAGCGAATTGAAACGCAGCATTGTAACACTAATATTATAAATAAAAAAGAAGAAAAAATTTTCACCAAAATCAATCTTTCTTCACTCGGACGGCACCTCCACATCCCCGTCTGCGACCTCGTGCTGCAAATCCTTGGGATCCTTACCATCGACCGTGCACCCTACAGAGACGCAGGTACCGAGGATCTCCTTCACGGTCCCGACCAGGTCCTTGGCCATGGACCGGGAGCGCATGACGCGGGCGATCTCGACGACGTCGTCGAGGGAGATGTTGCCGGAGTGCTTGATGTTCTTGGTCTTCTTGCGATCGCGCTCCGGCTCCTTGAGGGCCTTGATGACGAGGGCCGCGGCGGAGGGGACGACGGAGACCTTGGCCTGCCGGTTCTGGACGGTGAGCTTGACGGTGACGCGCAGCCCCTTCCAGTCCCTGGCCGTCTCCTTGGCGATGTCCTCGCCGATCTTCTTCGGGGACAGGCCGAGGGGGCCGATCTTCGGGGCCAGGGACGAGGCGGCACCAACCTCGCCGCCGGTGACCCGGACGAAGACGTCCACCACCTGCGACGGGTCGAACTTCGGCGGCATGGCGGCGGCGGCGGCGGCGCTGGGTCAGGGTTTGGGTCAGGGGGATAGAAGGAGCGGAAATGGGGGGGGGGGGTTTATTTATATAATAATGATTGGATTAGGGTTTTTGGCGGGGAAAGCGACCATAACTGCCCTAGGTGCCAGGATTAGTTGTTAATCAAATTTTAAGAAAATACTTAGACGAATTTTGTCCGTGCATGATAATGATTTAATTAAAGGTTTTGAGGGCTAGGCTTAATGTCAAATATTTAAGTATGACAACTATTAGTTTGTTATTTAATTGTAAATCATAATTATAAATACAAAGTTTATTACACTAATTTTGTAGAAGCTACATTTTGTTTTATTAATTAAAGTTAAGGTACGAAACCTGGCGTTATAATAATTATTAGAGACATAATACTAAGATGTGGCAAAGGACTATATTACTTCCCTGGACTGTTATTTTTTAAACAACAACTAATCTGCTTCTTATCCACAAAAAGTTTTATAATTTTAAATGTTGCTCAACTAATCATTTCATTTTTTGTAGGCTCCCTTCAATTAGAAGGAAAAAAATGTAAATGACACAGAAATTTTAAGTAGTGAACTTATTAAAATTAAATATATAAATAAAAATTAGATATATGCATGTGCTCTCCAATGAATTTTTTTCTTCATTAGGATATATTTTTTGTTCATTTAAGAACATAAGTAGGCCACATAAGGTAATTATATTATTTTATACTCTTATGGATATAATTATATTTATTTTGTATACAAAATAATAAATTTAATATTATTTTTTTATAAAATTTATATTAAATATAATTATTTTTAATAAAGTTAACTATTTTAAAATTTTCATATTATTTACAATATTTTTACGGTACACTACTTTTATGTTTGGTCCTAAATATATTAGAGTAAAAAATATCATTAACCATATTTCACTACCTACAAATATTTTTTTCGTAGTGATTGGAACTATGTTGAGGAAGATTGAGAATGGGTCATAATCCAATTGAAAAGGAAGCAAAGGGCTGAGGATAATTCCTGCGCTTAGAAGATGCATATAATTAAATCAGACATCGACTTTAGATAGAGCAAAAATGGGAGGCCAACCAACGTTGCAAACCCTATTTATATAAAAATCATATCATTATTTAATCTTAACTACATTTGTAAGATGCCATACAATTAATTGCATTTCAGACACCCAAAGGTACTGACTAGATGTGCAACACAAAACCCCCAAGTTAAATTTTCAAGGGCTTTCCAATCATTTCCGCAGTGACATGATGTTCCAAATATCATTTTCTCACTCTTAAATATCATTATAACGTGAAGCTCTGAATTGTAAAGGGGATCTACGAGCCAACAGAAGTTCCTAAGAAAAAAATGTCTATATGTATCAGCAAACCAAATTTAAGCAGGCATCCTTAATGGATTCTCGCCGGGCTAACTCTCTGGCACCATCTTTGTCAACAACTTTGATCACAAAGTTGCGCGGTGCCTCAACCAGTCTCGACCTGATTTCTAGAATGCACTTGTCAACAAGGACTACTGCTTCTTCCAAGGCCATTCCAGGATGATAGCGGCGATCTAGAGAAGATAGAGCAAAATAATATCCGTAATCAAACGCCCATTTCTCAACTTTGTGCAGTGTAGCAATATAGTCAACATAATACAGAGATGGATCCATTCCCTCGTCATAACCAGCAAGCAGAATGTTGACGAAGTAAGGATTCTGTAATGTGAAAAAGCATTAGAATAGCAAATCTATCCAATTGGACATAATAGAAAAAGAGCTAAGCACTTCACATAAATCTTAAAGAAGGCTGGAGAGGAAGTTATCCCACGAAAAAAAGGACTGCAAAGCGACCACTATGTGTATAAAAAGATGAATTAAATAAATAATACAGGTAAAAAAAGATCAACTGACTCGAGGAAGTAAAGAAAGCTAGAATATCTGCAAAATATTTCAAGGTGTTAAATAATGAAAGAAATTCCATAGTCTACAGCAATCTAAAGTAGTAAAAAGAGTAGAATAGCTTCAAAATAAGGCATTACTAGAAAAAAACATTTGAATGATAAGTACTTCATGAATGCGGAACAAACTGACCAGCCAAAATATGACCAAAGTTACACTTGAATAACGCTAAAGCCAGCAATTTCAAATACAGACTTGGATTGAGAAATTGATGTAATAAAACTGACACTCCATGGCATTCCCATATTAACAATCTTGAAAAAGAAACTAGCACTACCTAGAGGCAACTCATCATATTGAACCAAAAATTCAACAACTACTACTTTTCCATGCACGGTTGCTCTTTCTACCCTTTGTACCCGCTTGCAGTTTGTTTCAATAAACATTCTCAATATCATTCAATGTAATTAGAACGTACAAATTTGGCCTACAGAAATATTGTCGACTACAAAACCAAGAAATCTCGTTTACCTAAAAAGATATAATATCAAGGTAAACAATTGACAGCACCATCAGTCAGTTATCACAGGAAAGACATGAAAGAAAAATCCTAATCAAGAAAGGTTGCTATCCTGCACGATGAAGGCCATCATAGGCAGTCCAAAACAAAAGCTGACAGCTAATTAATTTCTATTAAAAAGCACTTAAAGCGAGAAACAGCAAGAAAAATTTCTACATATAGGAAGTGTCAAAGGTAGCAACTACAAGGAACATATACAAATGCAAGGCACAGAAGAAGCACAATATTAATAAAATAGCATAGAATATAACGGGCAAAACAAAAGGGATACCATTGTGGAACTGATACAAGTGAACATTCTTTTGAATATACTCAGTGAACTGAACCCTGAAAAAGTTCGAAAGCCACAGTTAACAATCTAACAACACAAAATTCAATCCCAAGCTCAAGTTTTTTTCTATAACAAAACCATAAATTGACAGCACTGCTTCATTTAAAAACAACATAATTGCCCTAAATCAATGCAAACGAACTAACATAGAAAGGCAATAAATTTCATCATGATTAATACCAACACAAAATCATAAGAATCAGATCGAAGAACAAACCTATCACCAGCCTCACCGCTGGCACCGAGGAGCTTGTGCGAATCGAGAGCCATGACCTTGTCCTCGTTGGACTTGTGAACAAGAATGCTACCGACCGCCGAGGCCTCGGCCGCCACCAACGCGAACCGTTCACCCACCAGCCAAAACACACACTCCAATTCCAACCAATCTCAGCAAGAAACCTGCAAATCGGCATCGGGCAATCAAAGAAAGAATTCGATGATGGTACGTGTAAACATCAAGGGTTAAAACAAAATGCAAAGGAAAATGAACAAAATCTGAGACAGGTGAGAGCACTGACGAAGTGAGAGCGGAGAAGAACCTCTGCGGAGGCGGAGATCGGCGTTGGCGGCGGCGTGGATCGGCGGCGACGGTGTACTAGAGATTTGGAGGAGGAGCAGGCGATTGGGTCGAGCCCAAGCGGCCAAGCCCATGTTGATCCATTTCATAGGCCCAAGCCCATGGTAGCATCCAATAGCAAATTAGATGGTGCTTAATCTAATTGAGTCGTGTTAAGAACGGTGAAAATCGAGTTCGAATCGAAAGTAAAACACTCAATCAATCAAAATGCAATAAAAATACAAATGATGACTAAACTCTTAAATTAAAATCTATCTCTAACATAGGGAAAGTTTACTTTAAAAATGCTATAAAATTGAGTTCGAATTGCATTCACCCATGCCGCGAAAGTTTAATTTATCTCCTTACACAAACTCTCCACTTAATTCTTTCAAACAGCGGATTCTTTTTAAGAAGATAAATAATTATAACTATAAGTTGATAAGTAAAATAGTTTAAATTTAATTAAATGAAAGTTTGATATTATATGGATTTTTTGTAATATTAAAAAGGTAGTCATAGACATTTATGTTTTTAATTATGCTTAATTTGATAATAAGAAAGTTTGTGCAATTAGCCATACTCAATTGAATTCAAGAACATCCACACAAGGTTCTTGATTTAATAAATTTATGTGGGAGGACAATTATTATTTCTTCTTGATCAATATGTAGAATTTTTAAGTAACGTATAGACTATTAGTAGATAACTAGGAGTATAAATGTATAATTTGGTATCATGGAAATTCAACTTAAAATTTTAGACTTCACAAGTAAGATCAAGAATTACATGCCAATTTACTGTCTTGACTCTGAAATGGCTACTGAAATCTGACCCCAAATTCTGCGAGCATAGGCAGTGCCTAAATTGATATCCATAATCATTTTCTGGCACTCTGCAGTCCCTAATCAAAATTAAAATCTCCTGCAGTTCATGAACATCTATACTGTACTTCCTCTCCATGTAATGGCTAGAACTGCGATGGCAGTGCTACATCCTAACTTATTGAGCTGCCATCAAATTAATAAGCCTTGACATAGTTTACCAAGTGTACATCCCTGTTAAATATTACACACACATTGATCCAACTTCAAGTACAGTTAGGTGAAGCTTTCACTCCTAGGAAGTCATGGCCAAGTTCCTCCTTGGAGAAGGTGTGATTTAACTATTCCAGTGACTTGCTGATTCCAAGAGACAAAGCTAATATCAATATTTCTTTAAAGCATGGTAGCTAGAAAACTGCACTGTCTTGAAGAAGTCACTTCTGCAGTCTTCCACTCTTGTCCCAGCTGCTCAAGCTGCCCACAACTTAAAAATGAACAAGGGTTTTGCCAACTTTGACACATTATATATGGCCTACCTTGATATAATGAACTAGATCTGCTGCTGTACATGACTACTGCCAGCTAGAACTGACGCAAGGGACTGCATCGATGTTCGGAAAGCTTGCCATGGGATAAGCATTCTAGATCATATTTTAGTTGTAAATTTATATTTCGAAGATAAATTGCTTTGATATTACCAATTTATTACACCAAAAACTTGATATTTCCATTTAATCAACTGGATTTTTTCCCTCTTAAGTTGTCAATTCATGGTAGTTTTCATGATATTTATTATGATCTGTGTTTTCTGCTGGAATCAAGTTACGTTAATGAGAAATTATGTCTCTTACATTTTGTACTCGTTAACTCGAATCAAGATACTATCAAACAAAGCGTTTGACAACTTGTACTGGTCATGAGAGTCATGTTAGGCCATACTAAGTCAGCCTATAACCAACAAAACGATGCATAGATTAGTTAGTTCATAGTATCACATAATAGATAACTGACACTGACCCAATATTATTTGCTAAACTTGTAGCACTTGGCTGGCAAACCTTGTCATGAAAGGAACAATATTCATATCTCCTCCAAAACCAACGCTACACACCATCTACCTCCTCCATCCAAGATTTTTTCAACTCATGATAATGTTTCTAGTATACTATACAATCATATTATCTCATAGTGAAAACTACTATCTTGGGACGGGGTGCTCAACTAGGTTTGACCTCTAGCTAGTCGACGAAATTAAATCACAAGTAGGCAACTGGATCATATTTTTCCCAGTCCCATGCTACCTGTTGGGAATACGTATTCCATCACGGGCCAGATATGTTCTTCGTCGGGGCATGTATCTCCTAGCAGCAAAAATCCAACATTTAGGTATTCCTCAAATATATAATAGAACAATTACTAACAGTCTTCTCGTTTTCCACAAACTTCATATATAATCTCATGTACGCACATTTATTTATGTAATAGGGGAAAAACCAAACACTACCTACATCATTATGATATTTAGTGAACAACTGGGGTAGTAGGCAGAAGTACATCTTCCTGATCAACTTTTTCTCAACCACTCAACTCAATCGCCACCTCCTCGAGACCTGGATATCATTGAAAATCTTCTCATGCAACTTAGCCATATATTGATCATACAGTCAGCCATGCATTACCATTTTATATATATATATATATATCCCATCATGCATCCAATTCTACTCATTGATCAAATGGGTTGCATTCTTTTTTGCGTTTTGTCGATAGAAGTGGTGATGGGTATCATGCTTCCTGCCAAGTATGTGTTAATCGCCCAATAACAAGGGCAGCGTCATATGACAGATCAAGTTTGGCCAAAAAACTGATATTAGTAGCATCCTGGTCTTCCCATCTACCCACAAAACAAAAGGTGGTACATGGCAGTCGCAGCGCTTATTTGGATTAGTAAAGGATTCAAGAAAGAGGAAACCTCATCTTTCAATATTTGTGTAAGATGCAAGTTAATGGCAAGAAACAACGTCTCTGGACTATAAAGTATGGACCATGGAGTGTGATGGGGTGGGGGCTTTGGGATTGGAGGGGACAAATGATAGTACTGGTTATTATTGAATTTGGAGGGAGGGGAGGGGGAATGGGGGCGGAAACGTCAATGTCGAAAACTTTAGGGCTGGGCGATTGGGGTGTGAGGTCACATCGTCTCGGGCACCTCCCACTTCACCTCCTTCCCGGTTCTCCGCATCCGCTGATATGTCAATTTCGCGTTGCATTTGAAGCCTCTTAGGCTATTATTCGTCGGAGGGCACACGCTGATCGTAAGTTTGGTTTGATTTGATTTAAACTCGTAATATAATTTTAAATTTAAAAAATATTTTATTTAATGAATAATTCGTTAATTAATAAATAAAATTTAAATTAAGAAATATTTAATTTGATTTAACTCGAAACTTTGAGTTCGATAAGTTTAAATTTAAAAAATATTCAGTTTAACTTGACTCGTTAATATTATTGAGGTTATATTAAACTTATATATTGTTAGAAAATTTTTTTGATCCTACATAAGTCCGAGTATAAACTAAATATAAATATTTATTTAGTTCGAAAATATAGCGAGCCAAATACAAGCTAAGCCTAAATATTATGAATTTTAGACAAGACACTCGAACTATAACAAATTAAAAATTCATCGAGCACTCAAACATACTTGTCAAAAATCATGTTAAATTGAAAAACATCTATGTTTAACTCAGTTTGGCTCGTTTACACCCTTATAACAGAGATGGGAAGCAAATCTCTTGCTTGGAAGAGCTCGGGACATTCAATCCCTCTTATAAATATATTTAATATATTTACTTAATTTATGTGGTATAAAATACCCTCCAAATCTAAATAAAACTATAGATTGGATAGTCAAAAATTTTAAAAAATCATTAAATTATTAGCTCAATTATTGTATCATATCTTTTAAGAAACTATGCATAAACATAACAAAGCTACAAAAATCCTTAATTGTCTCATTTAAATTAAATCTCACTACTAATTAGTAGAATAAAAATAAAAAACATGACCATTAAATGTAATGGATGGTAAAAAATAAATTAACAAAATTTAATTCTCATTCTTTAACTAGCTAAAGCCAAAATAATGTGTCGTGAATATAAATTTTTAATGCAGTATATAAGGAAAATATCCAAATCACTCTTAAAAAAGAGTAAGAGACTCACGTCCATCTCTTATTTATGAAAACATCAATTTAATATAATGAGGTAGCCTTGTATTAATATAAGCAAATAAAGTAATACTCTACTATATAATTGCAAAAATTAAAATCAGATGTTAAATCGGATTAAAATAAAGTAATTAAGTTGGACTGATTCATCAAAAATCAAATAAAAATTGGTCAAAATCGATAGATTATTAATTAAAAAATATGTCATTTTAATATTACGATGTGTATTATATTTTATAATATTTTTATATTTTTTGATTTTTTTAAATTATTTAAAATTAATTATTATTTTTTAATTAAGTTAAAATTAAATAATTTTTAATTACAACAAGACTACCCACTATTTTTTTCCCCTAAATTCTCTCACAACCCCACTCCCCGCCCAATTTGTACCGCCAATACGGGCCCCTACCAATCACGCACCCTCGCCACCCCATCTTAGGCTTCCCTTTTAAAATAGTTCAAATCGATCGATTTATAGATCGGTTTAAATCAAGTTGAATTGGTTAAAATTAGCCGATTTTCGGAATAATTTTTACCATGATTAATTTTCATATTTTTTAAAATGAAATCTTCTGATCTAATTTAAATTAGTTGTTTCTATTTAAAATCGGTTGATTTTTACAATTATATTTTAATAATATTATTATATATATATATATATATATATATCTTGTTATTTGGCTCTTCACATTTTTTCTCGACTATTATCATTCATAGGTAAAGACGGTTTGGAAAAAATTTTAAAAATTATTTTTAATGCTACTTTAAATGTAATTCAATATCAATCGAGTTCACTAATAATTTATAATAGAAATGCGGGGCAAAACAAGGCGGGAAGATATAAATGAAGAGAGGAATTTGGGGGCGGGGAGGGAGGGAGGAAGGAGCATAGGTCAGAAACAGCATGGAGGGAGGCCTGCGTCACCCCTGCGCTGACGACCCCGTCCTTTCACGTGCCCTCCCACGCCCCTCCTCATCCCGTTATCATCTTTCCACGTGTCCCATCCCCTCACTAAACACCGGGAAAGGACGACCCCTGCTTTCTCATGGCAGCTGATCTGCCCGCGTCCCGACAAAAACCAATCTTCAAATACCCTACTTTCCCTAAATACCCCTCACTTTATCTCCACCGTTTTGACACCCGAAAAACCCATTTAAACAGACTAAAATTATAGATATAAAAAATTAAAATCGGAATTTGTTTTTTAAAAAAATTATTAAATTAGATTGAATCGATTTAAATTGGTTTATTTGAATAGGTCTAAATCAATCTAAATTGATCATATAAAAAAATTTGATAACTCATTATATAAATACATAAATATATAATTATATAATTTTTTTAATATAAATATATAAATTTATAATTTAAAATAAGTATAAAAAAATTTTAAAGTAAAAAAAAATAATTGCACATTGATGAAACCATATCAAAATTTACACACTGATGATATCATATCAAAATTTATAGTAAAAAGTATTTACACACCGATAATGAGTGTGATCTCTGTAGGACGATTGTGAATTTTTGGCCAACATTTTCAAGCCTTCCTATCACCAATCTATGAAAATATACGGGCACAAAATTGAAAGTTATCCAAATTTCATTCCAGGTCACTTTTCACTAATTTGTGTCAATAAACCGAACACATAAAAACAATATGCAAAATCAGCATAACATTTCATAGACCAATTAGCAGCTTATAGAAATCTGCAAAAAAAAAAAAAAACAAAAATTATCCCTAAAAATTCAAGACCTCCAAGGCTATAGGGACCTTCCACATCTTAATCTGTGGAAAATCCACTACACAACATCTCTAAATTCGTCGCAAACCCCCACTGTCCAATGAACAGGGCAATACGTACATCTAGCATTATAGAAATTCTCGTGGCTTGCAAATAGCCCGACAACTAATACCATATCCAAATTTTTACCGAGCACGAAAAATTTTAAAAAAAAAATTACAACTTTACAAACAATGTTGGAGGCAAGGGTGGCGGCAGACCAATGGAGGGAGGGTAGAGGCAAGGGGCAGCAGCAGAGGGAGAGGCGGCACACTGGGTCGGCGGGAAATTGTGGCGACAGATGGCCGGAGGAAGGGGCGGCAGCAGGAGGAAGGAGGGCGGATGCAAGGGGTGACCGATTTCTTCACGCGGATCGGTGGCGGTGGCAACGAGGGAGGAGCTGGATAGAGGGCAAGGTCGGCGGTGGCAAACAGGCGGAAGGAGGGATCGATTGCGGCGAACGGGTGGAGGGAGGGAGAGAGGTAGATTTTAGGTTTTTAAATTTTAAATTTTAATTTTACCCATGTTTGAATAATTTATTTAATATCATACCTAAGGTATTTTCGTTATTTACTCATAAAAATTAATTCTTTCCGATTTACCCCGATTCTGAGTCGATCGGAATTGGCCGATTTGGTGACCGATTTATAATTACCCGATCGATGCCCAAATTTGATCGGATCACTCCCGATCGAATTTAAATCAGCCGATTTCTTCATCTATTTGAAACTTGGAATAATTAGTATCGATAATAGTTAATCTCGTTGGATGAAATGGGTAATTGTGCCTAAATAAAAGAAAATTATAATTATGTGTGACCCACGTAGATGAGTAAAATCGAATGTTGTTGATATTCCTGGTTCAGCTGTTGACGGTACTAAGACAGAGATACATGATGATTTTAGTTAAGTTTTTAACTTTAAATAAAGGTGGGTTTTGATTGTATTTTCGGCCCACTATTGTATGGTGTTTGTTGTTCGTCTCACTTGGTTTAAATTTAAAATGGCCGATCAATAAATCAAAATTGACCATTTTAAATGAGAATGTTTATATTAGTTCGTTTAGCCGAGATTTTTGTCATGCAAATATGAATCATTCGCTCAAAATTAGAGATTAATAACCAATACAATATGTGCAGCTTGATTTATTGGTAGTTTATTATAATTTGGAGTTCACGGGTCCGTATTCGCGAGTTAGATTATTTTGGAGCTCGAGTGTTACGTAATGTCGGAAATTCGGTATGGGTTTGCGCTTAGATTATTTAATTATATTATCATTCAAAAAATTCAAATCAAATATAATTCAAGGTAATTTTATTCGATTTTGATGCGAATAATTGATAGTTTACCAATAAATAAAATTTCAACATTAAAAACTATGTTTAAAAGTTAAAATTTTATTTTATATTATAATATACACTAATACCTACAAGTGATAATTTAATAGTATCATTGAATATGATAAATAAAATAAATATAATATTTAAATTTCAATCAAATTTAAAAGTAGTGCAAATCATATTTTATCTAAATTTATCCTGATTTGTAAAAGAAGAGCATGAAAAGGATCGAAAAGTATATTATCCATTTGTGTTAAAATAAGTTATAATTATAATTATATCTTATTTATATCTGACCAAAACTAATATATATATATATATATATATATATATATATATATTTGGTTAGTAGGTCAGGGACTTGGGGGTGCATGTTTGGGCCGAACAAGCAAACCCTCATCTCTGTTATGAGCTGTTATAAACGTGGACCCTGTCTAGTAATGACTACCCAGCCTGGCCAGTTCCTAAACCTCATTAATCCGAGTGATTATCGCGTGAACCACTTCGCCTTCTGCCTTGGCTATAACGCCGTCTAGTGCAATAAAGAGTCCCCCTTCCCCGCCTAAAATGTATCATTATTGATCTTGCGCCAGATGCACAATTATTGATTTCAGAGATTTAATTATGATTTTAGGTTTAATATGGTTTTAATGTATATATTTAATATGATTATAATAGAATGTGTAGTACTATTAATTTGAGCTCAAAATATAAATTAACATTAATAACACGTTAAAAAAATTAATTAAATGTTGGCAAAATATAAAAAGTAGAAGATGTATTTAAAAACCGTTAAGAATGTTGGAAAAAAAGAGGTTCAATCTTGTTCATTTCCCTTCGATAAAGTCCCTCAATTCTCACTCCTTTTATACTGTGGCTCTTTATCTTTCTTTCTAATAATTATGTAAATAAATAATTATATAAAATAAATATATAATTTGTTAACACTTAAATTAATAAATATATTATTCATATTACTTTAAAATATTAATTTAATTAATTTATTAAAAAGATAATATATTCTTATAGTTTTTGTAAGTTATACTCGTATAATTAATTATAAAATCAGCCGGTATATGATTATTTATGGAGTTTAATATGAATAGCTACCGAGTAGAATCAATTAAGAGAGTTTTGAGAGTCAAAAAATAGTTTTGGCCGCATATAAAAGTGAATTATCTTGATTTTAAAAACTCTTAATAGCAACTTCATTCATTTTTTAATGTTTTGGGTGTTAAATATGCTATTTATATTCAATTATACTACTTTGTAATGGGCACCGGGCTTCAGTCATTTAGCTATTATTTTATTGAAAACTTAAAATGTTTGAAATTGTTTGAACATAGAGATTTGTTTTTCATAACTTTCATTATCAATAAATTTTAGAATTAAAAAAAATGCTTCTTTAATGTGAAGGCACCAAATGTGATCTTTTGGGGTGGGCAACTGGTGTACTTCTTATATCCAAAAAATAAAAATAAACTGGTGTGATTCGCTGCTATTTTTGCCAAAAAATAATAATATCACTTTTTTAAATTGAATGTTTATAAATTTTTATATTTTTTATAATTATAATAAAACAAACACTACCACAACAATTTTCAGAGGTTTATGTTAAAAAAAAACACCGTTTCACGACGAAGCTTATCCACTTCCGTCCACTGCCCCCGCTCACTGCCCTTTATATACGCCATAGTCACTCTGCCACTCCCAACCTCCCAAAACAAAGAGACAAAAGCTCCCACCTTTCTACCCCACAACCGCTCCCATGGCGGCCAGGAAGAGCTACCGCTTCTTCTCCGACGACACCCACCACCACCACCACCTCCACCCCGCCGCCGCCGCCGACGTCGACTTCGACGAGTCGGACCTCTGGGGTGATGCCGTCCACCCTTCCCGCCCCGACTTCAAGAAGCCCGTCCCCAGCTCCCGCTCGGCCAAAAAGCCGTCGGCGGGGCCTCCTGCGGCGGCGTCGCTGCCGGTGAACATACCGGACTGGTCTACGGTGATGCGCGGGGTGATGGCGAGCGACGAGGAGGAGGAGGAGGGGCGGCCGCCGGCGCCGCACGAGTACTTGGCCCGGCAGGTGGGGCGTACCCGGACTGCGTCGCTGTCGGTGCACGAAGGTGTGGGGCGGACGCTCAAGGGGAGAGACTTGAGCCGGGTGAGGAACGCCATTTGGGAGCAGACAGGTTTTGAAGACTGATTTTGATCATATGAAAACGAATCACATATATATTATTATATGATCATCCTCATCATATATTAATATAGACATAGATATATCGGGGAAGAACATCATCAGTTTTCTTTTTGGGATGGTTATGTTTTTTGTTTTACTGGTTATAATTATGAATGGGAATGGGAATTGGTTCATTGTTGCGTTCAAACGCCAAGAACGAGACCTATATTTGACGTAATCATCATGGTATTTAAATGGTAAGCTTATTATAAGATAATAATTATACTTACAAGGATAATTTTTTTTAAAATACGTCAAGTCAGGTATTCTAGGGAAATTGTCGTTTGTGTTCTTAACCCGTGGTTGGTCAGTTTTTTTAATTTAGATTCGTATGTTTGTGCATAAGAGCATAAGATGCAGAAATGGCAAAAAAATTATTTTGGACGAGTATTTGCATTTCTAACTATATAATTTGTTAACAAATTCTTTTTTTAAAAAAGAAAGAAAATTGATGGTAATGGTCACCCGTTGAATCTGGCTGGGTTTGTGGTTTTCATACGGAGTCGAACCGGGACAGGTCACTCCGAGTCGGGAAAGCCGGTGAGATTTCTGCCGTGAAGTGGAGGGCATATCAGTCAAATAATGTTGCAGTAAGGCGGGCCCGACTTGACGGTCCCACGCGAAACTACTATGCATGGCGCCTTCCCGGATGGGCTGTGTTGATTGGCGAACGGAGAGAATTTGCACCGACCCAACGAATTAAAGCAGTTAATTAATTTATCCATTTACATTGAAAATATTTGCTCAGAAATAAATTGATTAAATTGAATTCTTTTAATTAAGAGCGGGCGGCTTTGAGAAATTAAGCATGCCAGTATACAATCGTTATTTTTCTCCAAGTAGAAGCCATTATTATCTTTAATGCTATTTTCACACACTCTATTTTTTAATAAAAAAATGGATTTTTAAATTTATATTATTTTTTTAAGGAGTGTTTTACTAACTAAGGAAACAAGACAAGAGAGAAGTGGGTCCCTTTGGTGGAGGATGTCGCCATTTGAGGCACCTCCTTTAAAGCCCCACTGTGTCGACATCGCATCACTTGAACGGCTCGAATTATACTGGCGTGTTGGACCGCATGGCCCCGCTCCTCCCAGAACGCCAAATCCACCGTCGATTCCCCATCGGGCAGCTGTAAAATATAGGAGGGACTCCCCCAAATTTCTCAAAGAGTGAGCGGGGGCATTAAACACTGGGCCAGAACAAGTTTAGCTATGGGGTTGTGAACATTATTGCCAGAGGTTGGAAGGCATGAATGGCCATGGATTTTGTGGGTTTTTTTTTGGGGGGGAGGGGGTGGGGATGGGTGAATGACTTGAGTTGTGATCCATTCTGGGGAGTCGTTTTCATCTTACTTTTTAGCAACGGCACCGTTGATTGATTAGCTCTCCTTTTCAAGTTCATGCTTCCATACTTAATACTCGGACATGAACTTAGATCGATAATGACCGATTTCTAGTCCAAATAGAAAAAGAAGATTGATACCATGAAGGCACTCGGACCTCCAAATTGTTGCTTGTAATTACACGGATCACGATTTAATAGTCACACTCCATGCACTTCTTCATTATCCGGTGGGAAAAAAATTAATTGATAAAATCTACATTATGTGTTAGTTGAATAAAATAGTTTTCATCAGAAAATAGAAGATATTTTTTAATATTATTTTACAGTGGGATAAATAAACATAATTATAAAAAAATATATATATATATATATAATGATAAGAATGACCTCATATTCAAAAATTTTTTTTAACCTGGTCAACTACCACTTAGACCTAGCCGCCCTACCATAGGCAACTAGGTCGCCTTGCAAAGGGTGGCTAAACTGGCTAGCTAAACTATGGGCGGTTAGATCTAGCTGCCCTAGGCTAAAAGCCATCAATTCTTGTCACCCTTGGCTAAGGGCGATCCAGTCAGCAGCAATCGGATATAGCCCTTGGTCGAGGCAACAAGGTCTAAGCGACTACTGACCAGTCTATTTAAAAAATAATATTAGACATGAGAGTATTTTTTTATTATAATAATTTTTTTCTGATAATTATACTTAATTCTCCTACCACCTAAGTAATATTAGAAAATATCCTATCTTCTGATAAAAAGCTTTAAATTGGACAATCTCAAATCCCTAAATCTTACCAATCCATAAATTATCTTGAATAGGTGAAAACAAGTGACATGATTTGTGTAATACTCGTCTTAAAACCTAATTTTAGAAAAAATAATGCTTCACTGACGTTGAATTTTCATGTCCTCCACCCACGTTCAATAAAAACTAACGCTTTTCTTCTATTTATCTACAATCCACATGAGACGGCAACCACTTAACGTGACGCGTTAGTGTTGTTCCAACGTGGCATCGATGGCTTACAACCACTTTTTGACGAAAATGGCCCTCACGACCCAACACCTAGACGAGCTTCCATCGTCGGGCCCACTAGGTCCCACCTGAGTTGGGCTTTCATTCTCTACAAGTCACATCGGCCCATTTAACAGTGCTCAGCTATTTTGGATCCATTCAAATTGGTCTCCAAAAATCATGTAATAATAATCGAGTAACGTGCACGGAAAGCCTAAATTGTAGTGTGTCAACTTGTGCTACCATTTTCTTGTCACCAATTAAAAATAAACAAAATGCCACCATGCAAGGTCCTAATTAAACGTTCCACATCAATCAAATTCACGCATATATTTTAGCGTTTAGGGTTTAAGGTATTTTTAGACCGTAAATTTTAAATACTAAAATATAATGTAATTGATAAAAAATTTACCCGAATTATTAATTTCGTTACAAAATTTTCAAACAGTAGGTACTAACCAGGGTAGATTTTTCATATCTGCTTGTCTCTTTTTTCTTGGGAGTAACATCATATGGTTGAAGAAGAATAAAGTACATGGGCCCGCTCCAGTTGCAAAGAAAAAGAGGGAGGAAAAGTGAGGTGTTTGATGTGAGTTACATGTCGGTGTCTCCCACACGGACCACGTCTTGGGTTCACCATTGCCATTATGCTTAGGTTCATGACAATTTTAGCACCATTTTTTATGCACTTGTTTCTTTATGCTAGGATTCCCCGCTGCAACACAAGCTGGGCCTCTACCTTAAATCTTGATTGTTCTTTTGTGGACTTTTGATCCTCTCAACCCTCTAGTCAAGTCAAGCTAACTTTATACTTTTAAGTACTTTTTTTTTAAAATTTTTTTAATTTTAAATTTTAAATTTCTATTTTATAAATCACCCATTCTAACTCGGGGACTAAATTACTCAAAAAAAATCCAAATATCGGGGAACGAATAAGTTGAAAGCCTGCCTATAGCTGAAATTGAACCCTAGATCAGCTCCTAATCAACGGTAATACTCTAAAGTACTATTTAATGATCAACCTTATTGCAAATATTATGTGTCACCAAAGGCACGCCGAATAACCTACTCATGACTTGTAGGGTTTCAACTTTAGTTGCAAAACTCGACTCAACTTTCTAACAATCTGTATGAACACAAGTAAATATCTTTCCCAATGATAAACCACTTGATTAAATCTTGCCACTAGGTATTTTCTTGTTTTTTTCTTGGCACTTAGTTCTTGATTTCCTTTTCTCTGAAAATTTACTAAATTATTCAAACACATTTGAACACTAAAAATCAATGGGCTGCCAAAATTTGTAGAACCTTATGTTTTTCTTTTTTTCTTAGAAAAAAAAAAGAAATATAGTAAGGATATTTTAATTTCTTAGGATGAGAATGCACGTTCCCCTCCCTATCACTGTCTTGTCCGTCTGTTTTGGCGTTCCACTGATAACGTCTTCTGTATGCCAAACTTGACAAAAATACCAATGCAAGAAACTGAGAAAGGTACGGCTTCCACTTTGTAACATTTTTGTGGCTACAAGAAAAGCTGAGTTTTGGGTTCAACAACTCTACATCAATATCATCGATAAATGCACTCAAATATATGCAAAACAATAAATAATAAATCCCTATTTTTCGGCAATTATTTCATGCAAATAAAGTAAAAATTAATACTGTAATTAAACCAACAACAATTGACCGGTGGCCAATGAATTATGTTGACCCCAAAATCAATCCAACTTTACATGGGCTTTGAAGGCCCATATCCAAAGCAATTGTAATAAAAAATAATTTCAAAATATCTATTAAGTAGTATATTTTTAAAAAATCTAAAAATAGGCCGTAACATGTTAAAAAAATATAAAATTTTATCAACCTCCTACTTATGCGCTCTATGTAAAACCCGCAACTTGAGTCAGAGTTTTAAAACTATTAACTAATCTTTCAACCGTGGTTCGAGTCGTTTAACTTTCAGAACACGTGCGCATGGCCGAGTCTGATCGTGTGCACGTGCTGTGAGGGTTCATGTATACCCAAGTATTCGATGATAGCGTTAGACACGCATCAACAGACT
Organism: Piper betle; assembly: GCA_033002965.1. Taxonomy (NCBI): domain Eukaryota; kingdom Viridiplantae; phylum Streptophyta; class Magnoliopsida; order Piperales; family Piperaceae; genus Piper; species Piper betle. Next base: position 20,034 of record JAURVB010012153.1, on the reverse strand, counting down.
GAGTTATCAGTAGATACGGAAGTATACAATTGATGATTTTTTTTCATTTTGTGACCGTAGAATTATTTTAGGCTGAATAATGCATTAGGAGGTGTTAGATCATATTTGGATAGGTTATTAGTTATAGAGCATGCCATTTAGATGTCATGGTGTTTATTTTATTTTATGGGATTTTTTCTAATTTTTCTAGATATTTTTAGGATTTATTACAAGTTAATTATTATTCTTGACTCTTGCCAGAGTCAAGTCAAGTTTTGTATACGAGTTTGCCATCGAACACCCTGACACCATCTTCTTCCCTACAACCCCCCCCCCTCCTCCCCCGCCCAAACACTCTTCTTCTTCACCCCCAAACCCTATCGCCGCTGATTGACACCGCCTAACCTTGCCATGTTGTCGCCGGGTCATCTCGACCACCCCCAGCCACCGTTCAGTTGCCACACCTAACGCGATTCTGCCACCGTCTACGTTGTTCCACCCCTGCCCCTCCCCTCGACCTCCCCGACATTTCCCCCTACCTAGCCCTGTTGTCGAGGCTTGCCGTGGGCCTGATCAGAGCAATCGACTGCCCTGACCGAACTAGACGCCACCGCAATTGGTCATCGTCGCCGCGACTGCCCTTGTCGTCACTACCATTGGGTCAAGCTCACCAAGCCGGTGCTGACCCTTACCCCTTATTGCCCTGTAGGAATAGTCGCCAGAAACTGTCGGAAACCTTCAAAAAATCGGATTTACTGGAATTTGCTGGATCTTTTGCTGAGCTTATCCAGTCGAACCCTACCGAACTTTGGACACCTTAGGGTGCCGAATTCGAGCCTTGAACCACACGACAAAACCTAGCCGTCGTCAACTACTGATGAAGCACGAGGTATAATTTTTTTTTAAATTAAGTATTTAAAAGTAATGATTATTAGTACAACATGCTAGGACGCTAGGATTGAATGATTGATGTGTTAAAAAAAATTTTATGTTACTAAAAAAATATAAATATGTGTGATTATGTGATATTAAAATGAACGCTAAGAAATTAAGTAGGTAGACCAAATAAGTTCTATAATCTAATGTAACGTAGAGTAGGAAAACTTATACTGATTATTATTGATATGTGTTGATTGATGCATGGTTGATGTGAGTATGTCATAGGATATGTGTATGCATCATGAGTGGGCATTGGTATTTAGTTTGATGTATATGTACGGAGTAGGAGCTTGTTGCCTAGGTACGTGTACACGCTTGAAGCTTCTACCAGGTCCATTAGGACACGCTTCTCAGGTTTTATCGTTCCAATCTATCAGTGATTTGATTTCTAGATCGTCGGACGTGTCAGGTGGATGATTTATCGGACCCCCTAACACGGGTCATCTAGTAGATTGTTTTTCGGAAAAATAAATCTCGAGGATGAGATCCATCTAGTTTGTTTTTGAAAATAAAATCCATCTCAAGTTGCCTTCGGGCCTATTATAATAAATTTCATCTCAACCCTATAAATAATTTTTATCGAGTTTTTAGTGAGATAAGAAAAGGTGAATCTACTCGCACGTACCACGAGCGAGTGTACATGCCAGTCAAAGCGGGCTCTAGATTAGTGAACAGATTATTCCATTCTTGAGGGATTTTGATAGCTCCACATTTGAGTGCCTCACACTCGAAGGACGTGGAGGTTTATGGGTACTGTTAAGTACAGCGTATATCCGGACTTACGATTTAAAGAGTACTAAAGGCGCATACTTGAGAGTACTCAACCTATATTTTTAAGGCTAGGAGAAATATGGAGGTTTGAAGAGGGCTTAGGATACAGGTTTCCCGAGAGTGGGATTAGAAAAGTATTGCTAAGAGTGACACAATACCAGTTAGATTGGGACGTTGTTGAGTCAGTTGCTCAATGGCTCCTTCGTAGTTGCCTTTATGAGAGTTCTGAGGAAGATATATAATTGTTTGCTTCCTATGAGGGTTAGATCTCATGTTTCAGTTTGATATTAATTATTTTCAGACTAGTGACAATCATTGCTGACATTTTCTTATTATATATGTAGGTGAGGAATATAAATAGAACATGCTGGTCTTGACGAAAGAGTAGTGATTGCATTGCACACAAATACTAGGTGTCGTGTCAACTTTTGCATAAGATGTGATGTGGTTTAAACGATGTTATGAATATACATGTTTGTGTATATGTGAATGTGTTTGTTAGGCTCGTATGCCCTGATAAAAATGTTTGGACTTGTTTTAAAAATATTTTGAAAATATTTTGGGAAACGTTCTAAATGTTCAGCCATGATTTGCTATGCTAAGATGAAAATGAACCAAATATGATGAGCATGATGTGTATGTGGGGCAAGACCTTGATTGCGACATGTATTGATGTTTTGAATCTTATTGTGGTAAAAATTATTGTTTTTATATATATTATACTGTGTTTTGTTTTAATAGGTCGTCCCCTTATTACATTTTTAAGGGAAATTCTGTCCATTTTATTTCAGAATTTTGTGTAAATTTTGTTTGCTATTGTAATTATTTTTTGTATGACCATTATTATGACATTCAAATAGCATCCTACTAGAGTTTTGCATCTCATTTATACATTGTTTGTGCATTAACGGTGCACCCCATCTTAAAACCTCAGAAGGGTTATATCGTAGTCGTTTAGATTTTGGGTCAATTAAATTAATCACTTTACGAGTAGTTCGATCCATTAACGGTTCTACTCCGGGTTGAAAGTGAACCGGATTGGGGTGTTATACTCTATTTAATTTTAATCCATATAAATATTATTTTTTGGGGCAAATTAAAAAGATTCAAATTTGATGTACAATGAGCTGTAGCTTATCTCAAATTTACCCTTTTTTTACAACGGTTTATATAAAATATAAAAATATATATATAATTATATTGTAATGATGGATTTACATAATAATATAAAAATTTTGTTTACAAAAAAAATTACTTACCATATAATTAAACCGAGATTGAACAATTTAAACTTTTATAATAAATTTTATCTCAAGTTATACGAAAAAAAATATACATAAATAATGTTCAAACTTTTACGTATTTGACTCAAACTTGACTTAAATTGGAACTCTTTTAGCTCGCCTCTTAGTACCTCTGTATTTTCAGAATTCTCTATTAACCCACCATCTCCGTTAGTTCTTATATAAGAAACGTATAAGAGGCTTTCTCCTCGTACGGCTCGAGAAAGAATGATGAGAACTTATGCATATATGCGGTAAATGCATTTATGAAATAATCAATTAGACTAGAATTGAAGTCATTTTTTGTTCTTCCTTCTTAAAAAAATATCATTCATACTCATAACTCAAATTAGTTAATTCTCAAGGAGCTCAAGGGCTTATACATTTATTGAGTCGTCTCTAGCATCTTTTGTTTGTCTTACCTAGGATCAACGACCAGCTAAAGTGCAATCTTTATTCTTTCTAGTCAAATTGGTTATAAAACCATATAGCTAATCCCCTAGGTATGCCCAAATGTAATATGGTAAATGTTATGCCTATATGTAAACCTTTGAAGCTCTAACCAGTTTGATTTAATTAATTAGGACTTGGCTTCTTCCATTAGATTAATATTGTTGCCAGCTTCCCAATTGAGCTCTTCAAATATTCTAGGACACCGCAGCGTGCAAATTACAACAACTATTTCTACAGTGATTACGATCAGCTATGCATTTTCATGTATAGTTGAAATGAGATTTTTTTGAAAAAACCCTCAGGGAATATCAAAGTATCCATTATCAGGGAAGAAGTTAATGTCTGTGTTAGGCATGATAACAGCTCGCTGCTGTGAAAAAGCAGCAGAAAGATCGCTTGCTGTTGGTTGTGAAATATTAATGGAAGAAGATAGAATAACCGGTAAGTTATGATGGGAAAAATGAAAACTCAGACAGCTTGTACGTACTAGAGATGCATGCGTACATCATATACACATATACATACTAGATGTACAGGCCCTTGTTGTAAATGGAGGCATGAGATTAGAAGAGGTAGGCTACACGCAATTCCACACTGAAAATTTATTCAGTCAAGAAAAAATTTTGGCGACGCCCCGCCGTCGATGATCGGGGTCATCGCCAACACCGGTTCTTAAGTCAATAATATATATTCAATGGAGTGAAAGCATTCCCAGTAGAGTGCACCACCCGTGGATCATACAATATACAATATGGTATTGGGTTTTGTATTTTGAAAAATTCTGAATTGATCCAGTATTCATTTTCATCGTCTACAACCTCAATTTCTCATTTGATTTTCGAATTTGTAGCTACATTTTTTACCCATTGATCTTTTTATTCACAGAATTATGAGACATAAGAAGGGAGTTTAACTACAAATTGCTGATCCAAACTCGTCGCAAGAAGATGCTATGAATGTGGTAGCAAAGCCGCCTAAAGATCGAGCAATAACTTGCAAGGATGAGACAATTAGATGAAGAAAGATTTGGTCAAAATGGGGTCGATGTTTGAGCAGATCCTGTTGCAGCTTGGACAGATCTGTGGAGGCGGAGAAATTGCTGGAAATAAGGTGGAGAAGCGTTCTCAATTTGTGGTAGATCGAGGTAAACAACCCCTTCCTCTCTTCCGATTGTTCAAAGTGTAGCCAAACCAGTGCGTGCTTTATCAGATCACAACAGTTCTAAGTTTCTTAAGGGAATTAAACTGGATTTACCAAAGTATAATGGGGAAACAAATCCGGTTTTTTGGATGAATCAAGTGGAACAGGTTCTCTGGTGTCATGGTATTACTAGAGAGGATAGAGTTGTGGTTGCTACATTTCATTTGGAAGGGCATGCGCAGATCTGGTATTCAGTATTGTTTGAAGAAGAAGGGAGTTACCTTGGGAAGAATTTAGAGAATGGGTGATTTGTAGGTTTGGTCCCTCTCCTTATGATGATCACCTCCCTGCATCAGTTAAATTGCAACAAAATGGTACAGTACGTGAATATCATATTCAATTCGAAATAGCATTGAGTTAGACAAAAGGGGTACCCCGAACACAATTAGCTTCATATTTTACTAGTGGATTGAAAGAAGAGATTAAGGCAGAGGTTTAGATGATACAACTTCAAGCCCTACACCAAGCAGTATGGAAGGCAAAGAGACATGAACTGAGGTTGGATACAGTGCATCCAGCTGGGACTTCCCGATTCGATAGAAGGAGAGTTGTTAAGCTAATAATACCAACTTTGATTCTCCTTGGCGAACTGAATCAGCTATGAATCGAAGCACTTCTACAAACTCAGCCAGCAGTGGATCATCTATATAATTTTCAAAAGGTAATGCAACAAAGAAGACTCCTCCAGTAAAGAAGTGAACTCCTATGGAAATGCAAGAGAGGAGCCAAAGGCTTGTGTTTTAATTGTGACGACAAATTCGATATAGGTCACAAATGTCCCTGCCTCTTCTTATTGGATGTATTAGAAGATGATGGCCAAGAGGTCTAGGAAATGCCAGGAGCAAAAGATGATAGAGATAATGAACCTGAGATTTTTGAGAGAACTCAAATGTGGAAATTCTCAATGAACGATGAAATCATTTGGGCAGATCAATGATAGGCAGGTTGTGGTGTTGATGACAAGGTGGTTCGCATAAATTCATCAGTTCAGAAGTAGTGAAACAGTTGCATTTACCTTCAGATAACCAGCCCACATTAAGGGTTTGAGTGGCAAGTGGCACTCACATGAATTCATCTGGATTGTGTAATCAACTGCCTCTAAATATACGAGGACATTCATTCATGATTGATTTTTATATCTTACTACATAATGACTTGGATGTGGTTTTGGGAACTAAGTGGCTTTGGACATTGGGAACAATACAATGGAAGGTCGAAAAGTTGACAATGGAGTTCTCCCTGGATGGCAACAAGGTGACATTCAAAGGATTAAAAACCTCTAATACAACCCTCATTTTAGGCAAGTCATTGAACAAATCAATGAAAAAATGTCTTTCCCAATTCATTTAACATCTTTTGGATGCTGAAATTCACCTGGATTCAATAAATCGACCTTTCAATAAAAACAGGAGCTCCAAACATTATTGGATAACTAGTAACATTGTTTGAAGAACCAGTTGGCCTTCTGCCTTCTCGATTCTGTGATCACCAAATTCCTTGAAAGACAGATGACCAAAGCAAACGAAGCAAGTAGTTACAATGTTAAGTTAGGGAATCATTCAGTCAAGCTCGAGCCCATTCTTAGCACCTCTCCTGTTAGTAAGAAAACAAGGTGGCTCTTGGTGTTTTTGTGTTGATTATTGTAACTTGAATCGAGTACCATAAAGCACAAATTTCACATACCTATTATGGAGGAGTTGTTAGATCAGTTGAGAGGTGCAAAATTTTTCTCCAAGTTGGACCTAAGAGCAGGCTACCACCAGATTCGAATGAAGGATACATATGCATTTAAAACAGCTTTTCAAACACATCAGGGGAATTCGGGTTTAGAGTCATGCCTTATAGACTCCCCAATGCTCCAGCCACTTTTCAGGAACTCGCGAATTCGATCTTCACAGGACGGTTGGGGCAGTTCGTTTGAGTCTTTTTCGATGACATCCTCATCTACAAAGTGGATTGGCCAACACACTTGGAGCATTTAGCCACAGTGTTTGATATCCTGAAAACTCAACAGTTATTTTTGAAACACAAGTGTATATTTGGACAACAATCAGTACAGTATTTGGGTCATCGAATCACTTAAGATGCAATGGAGATAGATGATGACAAAATAGCGGCAAATGTGAACTGGCCTGCACCTAAGGCAGTTAAAGCAGTTAGGGGATTTTGGGGTCTGACATGTTACTACCGCCGCTTCGTTAAAGGCTATATAGCAACATAGCTGCCCCTTTGACAACTCTCTCAAAAAAATTCTTTCAATTGAGAGGAATTTGCTACTCAAGCCTTTGAGAAATTAAAATCGACAATGGTTTCAACACCTGTTTTGTCTTTGCCAGACTTTTGTAAGAGTTGTGCTATGGAGAGCGACGCTTCAACATCTAGTCTAGGTGCTGTCTGGAAGATCAAAGAATTAATCCGAGTGCGATAAGGAATTGCTTGCAATGGTCATAGCGGTTGAGAAGTGGAAGTGCTAGTTAATGGGAAAGAACTTCATTGTCAAAACAGACCATGCCAATTTGCGTTACCTGTGGGAGCAACGTATCTCAACTACTCAACAAGAAAAGTGGCTAATTAAACTGATGGCCTTTGACTTTGTAATTGAATACAAGAAAAGACAAGAAAATTTGGCTCCAGATGCCCTTTCTAGACAATTTGAATATGAGGGAAGCATCAGTGATAGCTCATCAAGCAAACACAATGCTAGTCAACTTTGTGAACTATCCTTAGTAATCCCTGATTGGATTGAGGCTGGATGTGCTACTATTGATGAAAGTAAAGAATTGCAAAACTTGATTCAACAATGCAGGGATGGTTCTCTTTCGACCGAATGAAAAGTAGTGAATGGCATCTTGTATTATAAAGGGAAGATTTATTTGAATCCTCGGTGTTCTTTAATTCCTATAATAGTGGCCGAAGTGCATTCATTATCACATGAAGGATTTGATCGAACTCTGTTTTGAATCAAACAGGTCTTTCGCCAGAAGCAAATGGCTGCAACTGTGAAAGTTTTCATTAAATCTTGCACTACATGTCAGATTCACAAAGTCGAAACATTAGCACCCCGATGGCTGCTCTCGCCATTACCAATTCCAAACAAGGTATGGCTTGATATATCCTGGACTTCATCGATGGTCTACCAAAGAGCGAAGGCAAATCTGTGATTTTGGTAGTGGTATGACAGATTATCTAAATTCTCTCATTTCATTCCTTATACAACATCTCAAGTAGCTCGAGTGTTCTTCACCAATATCTTTCAGTTGTATGGCATGCCTTGATTTGTATCTGACAGGGATACAGTTTTCCTCAGCAAGTTTGGGCAGGAGTTATTCCGTCTGCAAGGGGTACACTTCAATATGAGCTCAGCCTATCATCTGCAGACGAATGGACAGACTGAGGTCATCAATCAAACAGTATAAATGTACTTAAATGTGTTTTTGTAGCAATACTCCTAAAGCTTTGATACAATGGCTACCCTGGGTTCAATTTTACTACAATATAGCATGGCACAGCTCTCTCAAACTGACTCCATACCAAGCCTTGTATGGACGAGAACCACCTACATTGTTGTCGTCTGTTCCAGGGACAGCTCAACACTCGGAGGTGAATCAATTGTTGATCAACAGAGATGAACTGCTGAAAGAAATCCATCATCACTTGACAAAGGCGCAGGAGAGAATGAAACTCAACGCTGATAAGCATAGAAGGGAGGCCACATTTCATGTGGATCATCTTGTCTATGGTAAACTTCAACCTTACCCTGCCGAAGTAGCATATCAAGTACAACTACCCCCGGATGCCAAGATAGACGATGTTTTTCATGTGTCCATGCTCAAACCTGCATCGAAAGAGACAAGTTTTGCATTCTGAGAAATTAGGAATTGAGCCAGTATTCATTTTCATCGTCTTTAACCTCAATTCTCTTGTTTGATTTTCGAATTTGTAGTTATATTTTCTTCCCATTGATCTTTTCATTCACAAAATTATGCGACAAAAGAAGGGAATTCAACTACAAACCGCTGATCCAAACTCGTCTCAAGAAGACGCTATCATTTATAATTGTGGGCACTTTGATTTTCGTGTAAATGACAGTTTAGAATATGCTTGCCTCCATGCCATCATAGCTTTAAAAACTTATTTGATTCAAAAAATTCTCTCCATAACTTTCAGAGTGAAATTCGTAGATGATTCCATAGGCAATAAATTTTATTCACTCCATTAAACCATATTATTATTAGCATTTTAGTTTAGCTAAACTAATATCTTAAATTAATATAAATCATATTTTCATCGAATTGATATATGATTTACGCAATGCATGAATAGTTTAAATAATATTACATATAACGAGTTGACTCTTAATCCCAAGTTTTTAACTATGTACGAAGGTAGCCAAAGTCGATGAGGAAAACTTAGAAAAAGACAATTTTACATTTACTTTAGATGAAATAGGCTGCATAGCAGATTAAATTTTGTCAAGAATTAAAACATGCATTTATATTACATTAAATTATCATTTACAATACCTTCTCCATGTCTTGAATGAAATAGAGAGATAAATGCTGCAGGTAAATGAATAAGGTGGTCATTTACCATATGTGCATCTCCATTTAATTCATTCAATTTTCTACTTAATTTGATTGTCAAAAGCCCTCCACAACTCATATCCAATGACCAATAACACAATTCAATCCATGGCTTGTGAATGCTAATAAATCTTTGATGTATGTTCACTCATACATCACATGTGACAACGTGCATGAAATCACCCCTAAATTCATGCATGACTTATAAAGGACAAATATAAAAACGTGACGTCTTGAAGACAACATCTATACATAGCGTCGAGACAAGTTAGATTTCAAGTTTCAACTTCACATTAACACCACCAGCTATCGCACATTAGTATTAGAATTCCCAAGCACTACTCCTTGTTAATAACATATATATTAACATCTATAAATATATATATGAGAGAGAGAGAGAGAGAGAGATAACATTTACTCAATGATAAGAACAAGATGCAATTGAATTTGCTGTGCACCCTTTTTCACGGAGATGCATGTGAGTGTAGGGAAAGCTGCTAAGATGTTAATGAATGAGACAGCATTGAAAGAAGATAAGAGGAACGTCTCCGACTCAAAACACTGCAACCGTTTCTTCTTGAGTTTTGAATGAGCCCTGCCCAGAGCAGCCCTAACCCAACATCGCTTTTAAGGCCCATATTGAAACAAACACCAATTTTATCCAATTCAGGCACAGCCAAAAACAACCTTTGGAAAAAAACACAAGAAAAAAAAATTATAAAAAATAAGGATAAAAAATGCAGTACTCAGGTAGAGAAATTTTTCTTAATTTGTATAAATATCATTTTTGAACAGAATATTTTGCACTTCAAATAATCTGCATAGTTAACAGTTTATGGTAGAACACCAGCAAAGAGTAATTAGTACTTAAAAGTAGCTTTAAACTAAAATTATTCCCTATTAACTCGATTGATTATTCACAGTAGTTCGGTCGATGTATTGATTGAATGATTGTACCTTTTTTTATCTTTATTATTGTTCCTATGTTTATTTGGCTAATGATATTTCTTCTGGATTGAATTAATATTGTTAGTGATTCCGTTATAGTTATCGGAAATTAAAATTAATTTTTCTTTTATGTAGTGAAGATAACTAAAGTCAAATCCCTAAAATTATTAAAAATTTCTTTCTTGTTTGCGTTTGTTGGTCGAAAATATTCAGTCAGGTTTGAACTGACTTGAAAAGGCTTTTCTTCATAAGTGGGCCCCTCAGATAGTAGGACCCACAGTTGGCTGGGCCAGTTCTCTTTTTTTCTAAAATAACTAAAAAAAGGATACTTTTTGGTAGTTTTTTCTTCGTATAATACGTCATAAAGCATTGAAAAAGAAAAACATAATAAATTTAGAAAAATAAAAATAAATAAATAGAATAATCCAAGTGATCAAGACCACCTCAGAGCAGAGATTAGTAAATCAGTTTTTAATTAAATGGGCCTCTGCATTAGCTTCGTGCATTTGTTGATTGTAGTCTCTCAAAATTCAACTTTTTCGCCAATTCTCACCACTGCTATGCTTCTCTGCTGGTGCAGAAGAAATCCTAGAATGGAAGAATCCTTTTTCTAAGTAATTAATTTCCATTAATATTCCAGAGAGGGTATGCATGTTCAAATTACACATAAATCCCATTATATAAAAACCATCAAAAGTGATAAAACCAAGTTGAGCAAGCATGGTGGAGCTCAATCGAGCTGAGCCGAACCGAGCAAGGATATTTTTGAATTTAACATAATTTTTGGCAAACATATTTAAGTGCTCGATGAGCTTTTGATTTATTATGGGTCGAGCTGCTTGTCTAAAATGTATAGTGTTTGGGTTTAGCTCTTGTTCGGTTCGTTATGTTTTCGAGTTGAATAAATGTTTATTCTTGGCTCATGCTTAATTTATATATGATCAAAAATTTGTTTCCAACACTATATAAATTTAATGTGTCCTCAATAATATTGACGAGCCAAGTTGAGCGGAGTATTTTTTCAAAGTCGAGCAAATATTCCTTAATTCAAGCTTTGTTCATTGTTCAACTAACTATCTATTTTGAGCTAAATATTTTTTCGAACACAAAATTAACAAGTACGAGTTCAAACTGAATTGAACCGAACATAAAATACTTACGAGCCAATTTGGCTTATTTACACCCATGTTGAAGAATGGTTAAAAAAAAGATTAAATGAGCCATGAAGGCTACTTAAGAGTGTTTGTATGACAAACAATTTATGAGGAAATATTGCACCAATTTCCCTGCAGCTGCTCAGTGATTCAGTACACAGAATTGATGTTAATGTTATCTGATTTCCAATAAATAAAACAAACACAAAAGTCAAAGGAATTCAATAGTAAAATTGGGGGGCAGAATCATATTAACTATATATGTGCAAGAGTTATTGTGTTTGTTAAATGGTCAAATGTATTAACATCTCAACTAGTGGCATGCATTTAATTGTTTATCAGATATTTAAACCGACCATGACTTACAATGTAGTATCTTATACTATATGTCCTAATTTTTAAAAGATTATTTTTAAGTCATATATGCTATACGGTATTAAAAATTATTTGCTAAGTTTTTGTCTACTTAAGTTAAGTCATCCATTAAAGGTCTGCAGATAAAATTCTTCATAATTCTGAATTTAATTTCTAGTATATTACTGGGGAATTAAAATGTAAATAATTAATTTTTATGTCTAGCCTTCAATTATAAATGGTTATTTCTAACCCACAATAATAATTTTTTAGTGCTTGAATCAAATGTTTTAGTTGATCTGTAAAATGATTTACATTACCAAAATAATCAATGCTAACATTCGGGGTGAAACTTGACTAATATACAAAGCTGCTATTGTATACGTCGGCAACAGTCGTCGCCATTGTACAGAATTTGGTTAAAAAATCCGGTTTTTAATCAGAAATTTTTACAAAATCCTGTTCAAGCCTTCAAAAGGCTTTTCATAAGAATTATCTTTACCCCCCTTGAGAGAGAACAATATTTAAATCTTGAAGAACATTAAGCTATATAGCCCTTGAGAATGAAATATGTATTTCTTGAAGAGTTAACATTCTTTTGCCATTGAAGATAATCTAATTCTTTTGAATAATTTTGTGAATTTGCGATCATCTAATTCAATAATGTAATGCCTTATCCCAAAAGAGAGTAAAAATCTATGGTTTGAAATCTCAAAAACATTCTCAAATTTTCTTGTCTTTTTTGAATTTTCATAGAAGTTTTTCTTAAGGGGGGGGGGGGATTTTATTTGGGAGATGATAATTGTCGAAATGGTAGATAATAATAGAACCTCAAAATTAAATCTTTGGGTTGTGATACTAATTAAAGGATAAGTAAGGCTTTAGATTAGTTAGTACAAAATAAATGAAAAATCTATGAAATCTATATATTTTAATTAGGGATGGAAACGGCTTGGTTATGGCTCGATCATTACTATTAACAACAACGGTTACTATTTATCATATTATTAACCATAATCGAATAATTAACCAAATTCATGAGGTTTTATCATAATCGATTTTTAACCGATTTATAATTGGTTAAATAGTTGCGGAAAAAATTATATCATAACTATTTATATTTCTAATCGGCTCAGTTAAATTAATTAAAATTTTCACTGTTTTCTAAAATTATAAATAATTTCTTCATTATTTTTGTGTCATTTAATTCGGTATAGTTGATAAATAGATAAATTGGTTAGCCATTTACAACCCTAAATGTAATTATGGCAATAACATTGATCTTTTATTTAAAAAATTATTTAGTTTTTAGAACCACAAGATTAAGTCGTTAGGCTTATATGCCAATTAGAGTATAACTACGGCTCTGTTTGGTTAGCATAAAAGAAATAGAAAATCTACGAAATTCATATGTAGTAATTTATGGTAAAATTATTGATCTTCTACTCAAAAGTTATCCATTTTTAGAGTTTCACACAAAGTGGTTCTCTTTGAAAATTTCATCTCTACTAATTTCTTATAAAAAATATAAATAAAAAGAGGAAGTTGTTTTCAAAAAAATTTTACATCTTATTAATATCAATACTTTTAAAACCATATTGACAACCATTCTGGTTTTTTGATCGGTAGGTAGTGCTCTTAGAATCATGTTGTATCGAAATAAATCCTATTTAACTATATTGATAAGTAATAAATTGATTCCCGTTGTTAGAAATTAAGATTTAGTTCACTAATTTGGTGTCATGCACTTGAGTAACCAGCCTAATGTTCAAAACTTGGTGGATCGGTTATGTTTTTTTAACTACAACACTTATTAAGGTTTTTTTAACTACAACACTTATTTTTAACTGGCATGTTAGTCCTTAACAAACTCACAAGCCTCTTATCTCTCTCTATATATACACCCACAATAAATACTTCAAATAAAATTATTTTGGGTCTGTATGCTTTGCCTCTTCCAAACCTTGAACCATAAAATCCTGATTTCTAAAATCGAAAAAAAAATTGTGGCATTAAAAAATACCACGATTTTAGTAAAATCGGGTTCAATTTTTTGTATGGTAATACATGATAAACCAGAACTAGATCCCGTATATATGGTCAAAACAGCTGGTCTGGTACGGTTTTTAAAACACTACATTTTATATTTACATCATAACTAATTTTTTTATAAACTATAATTAAGAAAATTCCATGTATTTTACATCTTTTAGTAAAATAAACGAAAGGGGCGAAATACAAACGAAGGGAAGGAATTTTAGTAAAATAATCCAAAAACGAAGATAACCAAGCACAAAGACTCCATTTAATTCATTCAAAACACATGTCCATTGGTCAATCATCATCTATTTATATAGTAACTAAGAGAATAATTAAAATAAAGTTTAATAAGAGAAAGTCAATCATTAATTATGAAGGTAATCTTTATAAAGCATACAACTAGCAGCCTAGAAGAAACATCCATATATATTTATTTCCTTATAAATGCTTCTACATTATTTACCCTTAAAGTTTTGTATCAAAGAATCATAATCTGTCTTTACTGATTGGCAATTGGCAATTTATGGTCTTCTACTATGGTCCTTTACATTATTTACCCTTAAATGCTTCTGTTTGTATTGTGGATGCAATTTTCTTTTTAAAAAATTATTTACCATTTGTTTTTAACATGGACAAGAGCTCTCTCTCCAAGCCTACTCTCACATATATCTTTGGGAAATATGATTTTCTATATATTAGTTTGTAAAAAATTTACTATATATACCTTATTTTTAAAAAAGACCAAACATAGATCTTACACACACAGATATAGTCATGATTGTGAGAAACAATAGAAAATTCTGATAACATATTTATTATTGTAATAGTTAGAAAAAATATATATCTTAAATCTATCATTTGAGGCTACTTCCCCTCGAGTTCCATTAATCCTTCCTTTTATATGTATACATATAATGTGGGTCTCTAAATGAGCCCACAATCACTCCCACAATTTAGCCAATAAAATAATATTATATAAGCTTATTTTATATAAATAGTAGGACCCATTTACAAGTAACTCTTATTACAAAAGGGTATTATTTTTCACATAAGTGTGCTACTTGTTCTTACAAACGGATGATTCTCACAATTTAGCCAATAAATAATATTATATAATTTTTTTACCCATTTTCGAACAAGTTTAAGTCTTTGTTAACAATGAGTATGACATTTTGTTAAATTGTGCGACTCTACCTTACTGAGTAACTGTCTTTTTTTGCCACTTTTTGGGATCGTCTTTTCTTTCTACTAAAATTTTTTTACTGCCCAACATTTTTTATTTCTAATATTGAAAATAATTGTAATACCCTATTATATTTCAAATTTTGTTTCCTTGTTCTTATATTCTTGTATTTAATACATTGTCGATAGATAAGAATATTAAAATATTCACCGGTACTTTTCATTGTATCTTTTAGTTTTATTCTTTTTACTCCATTATCCTAAAACCTAAACCTTGAATAATAATTTTTTAATTAAAAAAATGCATCCTCGTACTTTTTATCTATGTAACTTCACTTCAAATTTTAGGACTATGTTTTAATATTAACTTCACTTCAAACCTAAACCACGCAAGTTTCTTTTTTTGTTTAATATTAACTATGTTTTAATTTAATTTGACTATTTTATTTTATTTATGTCGTTTTCATGATTGAACAAAACTATTAGATATTTTCAAGATAAAAAATATGTAATATATATTTATTATATACATTTTGTGTGTTGCATGAGCTCATGACCTACTAATATGAGAGTTGAATTTACACCCTCCTAATTTCACATCTATCTCAATCTATGTT
This sequence comes from Piper betle, assembly GCA_033002965.1. Classification (NCBI taxonomy): domain Eukaryota; kingdom Viridiplantae; phylum Streptophyta; class Magnoliopsida; order Piperales; family Piperaceae; genus Piper; species Piper betle. Next base: position 4,531 of record JAURVB010012153.1, on the reverse strand, counting down.
AATAAATATTTGACTTATTATATTTCTATTACACAATTTAATATTTACAAGTTGTGTGGTCTGGGTTTTATTTAACAATTTTAAATGCTTAAAATATATTTTTTAATAAATTAGTTAACGATATTTATGATATATTTATACTCTTTAAACCGGAGTTTTTAATACAGCCCCCGCGTATAGCGTGGGTTATTTGACTAGTACAAGGGAAATGTTGAAAGAAAAATAAAAAGATCGCGCGAGAAATTATTTAATATATAGTTGCGTGTTAAACTAATAATACTAAATATATACATTAGATGACAACTAACATTAAAACCTGACAATTAGTTAATGCATATTATAATTATAACCAACTCTTAATACATCTTAAAAATTGACAAAAACCAATAATCCCAACAAATTTTTGGAGAAAATACTTTCAAAAACGTTTGCTTTCAAATTTAATACTCGATGGTTGCAAGTCATAATGGCGATGGTCATCATTCAAGTCCTTGGTTGACATTGTGGAACATGCATGATTCAATAGTATTATTGCCCAAATAAATCTTCAACAATGGTGCATATCATATAGCAAGCAAGAATAGACATAGTCATGCATGACCAAAGATGTATATATTCATTTCTTATAGTTAACACTTAAATAGCCAATGTATTAAACCTATCGTATCATAGACCAGTATGAGTAAGGCGTTGAATCTCGTGTCATTTTTTCCATCGTTGAATCTCGTATCATACGTTAGAAAATGCATGATCAAGACAGAAAACTAATGCATTCAAATATGCAATTGTTTCTCGGGGTGAGCATACTTTAGTTCAAATAGAATTAACATTTGGTTTGAGATGGTGTTAACATTGGGTAACCGAACCCACTGTTGCACGAATCGGATCGGCGCGATGCCGATCCGATTTCTGGGCCGACTCGGTCGGCCCCGAATCGGCTGAGTTTGGCCAATTCCGACAGATTTAACTCGGAATCGGAATCGGCCGATTTAAATCGGAATCGGTTTTTTTATTAAAATTATTAAAATACCCTAGGTATTATTTTTATTAAATTATTTAAGTATGGGTAAAATGGTAATTTGGATTTTAAAAACCTAAAATCAAACCTGCTCCCCCGCCGCCGCCGCTCGTCCGCCCGCCGCCGCCCCGTTTCCGCCCTCCGCCGTGCTCCCCGACTCCGGGCACGCCGCCGACCGGGCTACCGACCTCGCCGCCGACCTCACAACGTCGCCGCCGAAGTGTGGCCGGACCGAATCGAGCTGTGACGCACGAATCGCCGCAACTCGCCGCCGCTCCAGGCCGCCTCGCCGCCGGCTGCGGGCCGCTGACTGTTCGTCCGACCGGGCTGCCGACATCCTCCGACATCGCCGCCGCGAGACTCGCCGCCGACCGGGCCAGCGGCGGCGGCGGCGGCGGTGGGGGTAAAGAGTGGCATTCTCGTAATTAAAAGTTGACTCGAGTCTAACTCGAGTCAAAAATAATAATTAATTCTAAATAATTTAAAAAAATCTTAAAAAATATTTAAAAATATCAGAAACTATAATACACAGAATAATATCAAAATAACATCAATACCCAATTTTAATATATTTATATTATAAATTGTCAAATTATTATATATGACCGATTAAATTAATTTGGACTGATTCAACTGAACCGATTCTTGGCCGATTCAGACCGATTCCGATTCCGATTCTGACTCCCTGGAAAACCGATTCCGATTCCGATTCCGATTCATGCAACCATGATAAAAGGAATTATGGTTCGGAACCGAACCGAATAAAAATCAACCTAAAAACCAATATTTTTTTAAAAAAACTTAATATTCATGTTTATGTGGGTTATCATTAGCTTATTTTAATTTATTTAAAATTTATTTGAAATGTTTAATATATTATATATGTATAGAATATTTTTTATATGATTATGATAGTTAAATCACGTTTACATATGATTTATTATCAAAACTATAATTACTTTAAATAAGGTTATTATGATTTCAGTTTTTTAAGAATCAACCGAACCAACCAAAATTTTTAGGTTAGTTTTGGTTCTGTTAGTGGGTCAAGTACTACGCATATAATTATTTATAGTACTATTAATACTCTAGTTAATTTTCCAAATATTTATTGTATAGCTAAGTATGTCTTCTCTTTGCTCTAAGTTCATTCACAAATCACTTAATTGTGCATGCTAAAAATTAAGAAGAGTCAAATATTTCTTGGAAGCTTATTATGTCATAGGCTGTATTGAATATAAGTAATAATCAAGATGTTGAGTTGAATGGATAGTTAAGACCTTTGTTTTGTCCTAAACTTGTTCGTGATAACCACTTTGCTCAAGGTCAATTTGAAAGAGGCTAATATTTTCAAGATTAGCTGCGAATTGAACAAACTATTTTTCCTTGAAAAAAATTATTTTTTAGTGTTTATGATTGTTTATGTTTAAATCATGAAATCTTGTACTTGTTTATTTTATTTTATATTAATATTTTACAGCCCAACAAATCAATCACAACAAATAATTATAAGTAATTCTATTGGTATCAATTGTAAATAACCTTTGGTGGATTTAGAGAAGGGAATGTAAAATTTGTTTGGCAACTTGGCATGGAAGAATTATAAGAGAACAAAACAAATATTTTTTTCGGTGTGGTTAGAATGAAAATTTGGAGAATATAATATGAATTTTCTTTAACTGGTCATTTTATGAAAATTTAATCATTAAAAAAACAGTAGATTTTGCTTCTAACCATGTCAAAATTTTCTCAGACTAATATTGTCTGATTTGTCACATAGCATCCAAATCTTAACCCATAAAGCATACATGTCAATTTATTTCATGCTCTTAAATAAAATTAGTTTAAAAGACAGTGAGCTTTATTATAACGACCCAACCCAAAATATAATGTAACGGGCCTAAGTCATTTATTTAAAAGTAGTTAACCAAATTCAAGATATATAGTTCATTATCACTTATAAACAAGATCTTATCCCAATAACTATTAGATATGATCTCATTAGGTATTAGACGTAATTCTAAATTGAGAGATCTCACAATTCACCCACAGTAAAAAATTTCGACCCCAAAATTTTTATACTTGATACATTGTTAGTCCCAGCCTAGTCCCTTATTTGGCTCGTGAATAGTCCCTTCTTTGGCCTAACCAATATTCTTAATCCAACCCACCATTTAATATAGAACCAGACTATTTTGATACCATTTATAACAACTCAGTCCAAATTATAACTGTAATGGGCCTAAACTATTTCTTTAAAAATGGTTAAAAAGTTAAAGATTTATAGTTTATTTTCACTTATAAATATAATCTTATCTCAGTAGGCATTAGATGTGAGACGAAGTTGAAGATAAAGGTCATATTTATAAGTGGAAATATACTATAAATCTTTAATTTGGTTAACCATTTTTAAAGAAATGACTTAGACCCATTACATTACACCTTCGATTGTGTTGTTGCACTTACCCATTCAATAACAATATGCAACATACAAATAAATTTCCTTTATCTCAACTACGGAGGAAAATTTTTGGTCATGCGCTAAATTCTAACACACTTAACCATGTTTTAAGTTTGTTAGGCTTAATGTTAGTATTTAGTATTATCCATAATTACATTAAAATGTGAAAATAATCCATTTACGAAACTTAAAATTATTTGGGCATATGTATATATGACTAAGAGCTGCCGAAAGTTAATCTACCTAAATATTAATTCTTTACCTATTGATCCAATGAAACTTAATATATTATTACTGAGGCTTTCATGATGTTAAAACATTCAACCTAATAAAATGGCGGTGTGTGTGTGTTATGAGAAGCTGAAATGTTAGGTTTCTAGAAAGCTAGGAGATGATGGTCCATCATACTTAAACATTATAATGAGAAATTAATGATAAAGGTTAAGAGGGGCAATAATTTGTTGCAAATTGTACAGGCTAATTCAAAGGGACCAGGCCACATATGTCTCCTTATTCACAAGCAGCAAAAAGGAAAAATAAATGGTATATATTTTAACGCTTAAAAATATATTTTTTAATATTGTAAACTTTAATTAATTTACTTTAACCTTGTAATATATGTTTTTGGCGTCATAAGAACATTTTTATATATTGTACTTTTGGATGAAAAATTCACTAGAAGAGCAAGCAAGGGCCTACTAATTCCATAGTTAACAATTGAATCTTAATTAATCTAATTACATTGAAGATCAATCAAATTATATATCAAACTTTGTAAGTCTCTAGATCTTAATTTTTTGTCATATTTTCTTGATTTGTATCAGATACCAATCCACATTTTTCAACCACAATATATATCCTTTTTGGTTTTCTATTGTCAATCTCTCATCCTCTAACATAAATCTGCAAAATTTAAGATATGGGTATTATATATATTGACTATTAAGATTATGTCTTATGCCAAGTCAACGACCAGCTCATGAAACTAACCACAAATAGCCCCACACGGTTGTAACGTTGACGAGAAATCAACTAGATGACTATGAGAATTT
>JAURVB010012151.1:0-15015 GCA_033002965.1 Piper betle | reverse complement strand
GAAGAAGATGCTAACAATGACAAATCATAAAGACACTGTCAACTAAAAAAAGAAGAAAGAAGACACTAACAATGGTAAATCATAAATACACTATCACATTAAAAAAGCAGAGGCCACAAAGACATACTTACACATATGGTAGAGCTGTGCTTGACTATTCTTATTGAACAATGAACCATGCCCTCCATCAGCCTGAGTAATAAAAAATAATGATAAAAAAAAGGCTAAACATTCCAATTGAATGGTGCAGGAATAAAACCAACTACCTATCAGCATGTTTCTGATGGCGAGAGACTAATGCACAAAAAATAAGCAAAATCCTCTTTCCAGATTTAAAACGTAAGGCATTTTGATCTTGCTGACTGATATCGTCAAAAGGTAAAGAATCCAGAATCCGAAAAAGATCATGACAAAGTAAAGGCAGCTGAGGAGCAATAGCAGCAGGCATATGAGATCTTACCTACAGGCAAACCAATGTGATATGTAAAATGACAAAATTATAAAACTTGATAAATAACCATTGGATAAGTAATGTTAACAAGTGAAAAAACTTTGGTCAACCAGCTAAGATAAGCTCACCTTACCAAACAAACAATTTCCGCCAGTCTATTAAAGTTTGTAAAAGATGTGGTCGAAAATTAGATAAATATCTTTAAATATATTTTCACTGGAGACAAAGAAAGGAAAAAAAGGATCTTTCTTCTTCTTAGCCTACAGTTCATGCCCCAAAAAAGGGGTAACTAACCTACAGCCCATGTCCAAGAAAAAGGGACTACAACCTACAGTCCATGTGATTACGAAGAGCAAATCTTCAATCATAAAAGTTAAGCTCAAGATATTATTACAAATATTTACCGAGAAATATATGCACTTGCAGATGAGGAGGATGACTTTCTCAAAGTCTGGATTCGTTCTTGCTTCAACAGGCATAACCTGTTAAGTTCAATTTGTAATTATGATATTAGCAAGGCTCCTAAATAATAAGTTGGAAAGTAGACCAAATAGCACCTTATCAACAAAGGAATGCAAGGTGGAGATCAAAGGCACCAAAATATGCACAGCGAGTTGCTCTAACTGTGGTGGAACTGGCTCCTTGGCAAGTTTTGCATCCAAGAAATACTGCAGCATGATATAAACAGCAAGTGCACGACAGAAATAGATTTATCAACAAATACACATTGAATCACCTTGTATGCTAAACTTAAACCTTAAAATAAGGAGAACTAAAGCAACCAATGACCATTTGTTGTTGGGTTTGAAATGCTTGCGTATTGTCATGAAATATGCATGAATAGTCAATCACTCATAACATTAAATTATAATCAAGCGGGTGCCTTATTTAAGATGGAACACAAAAGGAACTTAACCAACGTATTGTGTAAAGGTATGATTATAAGGCAATTGTTGATTTGAACGTTCGATTTTAATTTGATAGATTGATTAAAGGAGTACAAAAGTCCAAACGAGGATAAGTTATTCCAAAGGTGGACTTACTTGAAAAGGTCTGACAACGGTTTGAAGAATGGAGAGGGCACTAACGGTCTTCCACGGATGATTAGCACCCGCATTGAAAATATCACTGCTCTGAATAGCAGATTTGAGATCGTGGACCAGTTGAGGCCACGAATTGTCCTTGACAAAGTTATGAGCCACAACGATGCGAAACTGCACAATAAGAATGCAGAAGCAAAAGGAACTGAGACTAGTAAAGAAACACCAAGGATATTATGTAAAGAATACATCCATACATATGCATATAAATATAAATATAGGTGAATGGTGAAGTGGGAATATGTAACGCACGGCTTCAACGAGAACTCTGAAGACAGGCGGTTCCACAAGGAGCAGGGATTGAGCCAGCTGATTTCGGTAGTCGATGGTAGCATTGCGTTGGTTAGACAGACGATTGGTAAAGTTTTTCAGAAACGTAGCGGCGGCTATCTTGAGACCTTGAGCGTAATGACCTGGGGATTACGGAAACAAAAAACACACCACCCTCATCATCGATTCATCATCAACAGAGATTAGAAATAATAATAGAAAAAATAATAATAATAATAATAATAACAATGGAATAGAAAGGAGAATCGAAGAAGAGATGAAGAGTGGAAATTAGGAGGGAAGAGACCAGTAGTGATGGAGAGGAGAGCCAGGGGGCGGCCGGCTGTTGAAGGGAGAGAGTGAGTAGAGATCGGATGGCGAAGTCCAAGACGAGATTGTCGGGGGAAAGAGTGGAGTTGAGGAGATTAGCTATTTCAAAGACCAGAGGTTCCATTTCCACCGCACCCCCTTCCCTTCTTCCTTCCTTTCGTCTTCCCTTCTTTCTTTCTTCTTCACACTCCTCGTCTTCCTTCTTCACACCGGAAGTGGAGTGGCGGGGACATTATGGATAGCGCCCCGGCGGGAACCCTTTTTCTTCTTTTCTTCCCATTTTCTTTTCTTTTCTCTTTTTTTTCTCCCTACTTCGTCAGTGAAAGAAAATAAAATAAAAAAGAGAGTAAAGTTTGCAATCACAAATTTAGTACCTTAAAACGGAAAAGGAAAAGAATGAATCTAAATTACATTGTTTAAGTAATATTTTAATATAATAAATTTATTATAAAATAAATTACACTTATTAGTAGACGTATGTAAATAAATCTTCAATCTTTCGTTTTTAAACTCACAAACATGTCAACTAAATTTATATCTAGTGCCTAATTAAAGGGTTTTTAATATTTTTTAGGTTTTGATTCGGGATTATATAAAAATTATATGCATATGATTCATACTTAAAAAATTAATCTCACTAACTCATTAATATTTATAACTCACACTTAAAAAAATTAATCTCACTAACTCATTGATATTTATAACTCAAATTCACTCGAGTAGAAATGAGACTGCGGGTTACAATATTTATATTTGCATGTTCCTTGAGTGTGAATGTTGAAGCCCCACGAGTGCTCTCATTTTACCAAATCAGCTGTACCTGGCTCCTAACCAGTTGTGTTTGTGTGTTCGGGCATACTCCTTAAACAATGAAGAAAAATTATAGTAAATTACATTTTATATTTATATATATATATATACACACAAAAATACTACTATACGCTGCCTTAATTGGCAGCGTATATGCAGCGTATCGTATCCAGGCCGTTGGATTTCGATCCAACGGCCTGGATCGATCAGCCAAAAACACCGCCCCGCCCCTGCTTCCGGACCGCCCCGGCGCCCGCCCGCCGGCCGCCCCTGGCCCCTTCCCGCCGGCCGCCCCTGAACCCGCCCCGCAGGCCGCCCCTGCCCCTGCCCCGCCGCCGCCCCTGCCCCTGCCCCGCCCGCCTCCCCTGCCAACCCCTGCCCCGCACCAGCCGCCTCGCCCACCTCCCCCGCCTACCCCTGCCCCGCTGCCCCAGCCGCCGCCCCTGCCCGCCCCTGCCACCCCCTGCCCCCGCCCCAGTCGCTTCGCCCGCGCCCCTGCCCCGCCCCAGCCGCCGCGCCCGCTGCCCCCACCACCCTGGCCGCACCGCGGCCTCCACCTCCTGGCCTCGCTCGGTGCTACGGCTCCCCCGCCCCCGCCCGGCCGTGTCAAGGCGTCTACCCGCCGGCCCACGGCGAGGTCGCCGGCGGTCGCGCGGCGGGAGGAGGGAAGAAACAGGGGATAAAAACGGGAGATGGCAATTTCGTAATATAAATTTGACTCGATCTCGACTCGAGTCAATAGTATGAAATATATTTTTTAAAAATAATAAAATATTTTTATAATAAAAATTTAACTCGATCTCGACTCGAGTCAATAGTATGAAATAAATTTTTTTACAAAAAATAAAATAATTTTATAATAAAAACTTAACTCGATCTCGACTCGAGTCAATAGTATGAAATATATTTTTTTAAAAATAATAAAATATTTTTATAATAAAAATTTAACTCGATCTCGACTCGAGTCAATAGTATGAAATAAATTTTTTTACAAAAAATAAAATAATTTTATAATAAAAACTTAACTCGATCTCGACTCGAGTCAATAGTATGAAATAATTTTTTTAAAAAATAAAATAATTTCATAATAAAAACTTGACTCGATCTCTACTCGCCTCCCCCGCCCCGCCCGCCTCCCCTGCCACCCCATGCCCCCGCCCCAGCCGTTGCTCGTTGCCTATTCGAGTAAATAGTATGAAATATATTTTCATAAAAAAATTCGTAATAAAAACTTGACTCGATCTCGACTATGATAACTCCGAATATTCAAGGGCGTCAGCGCAGTGATGGCGATTATCAAAGCAGTGATGTAGAACGACTATGGTAGCTCCGAATTTCATAATAAAAACTTTATTCGATCCCGACTCGAGTTAAAATAATTTATTACAGAAATAATTTCGTAGTATTGACTCGAGTTCGACTGAGTCAAATTTTTATTACGATATTATTTATTTTTAAATTTATTTTGTAATAAATTTGTTTTATAATAAAAATTGACTCGATCTCGCTCGGGACCGAGTCAAGTTTTGATTACAAAATAAATTTAAAAAACACCTCACTCTCCGACTCGAGTCAATATTAAGAAATTAATTTTAAATAATAAAATAAAATAATTTTGTAATAAAAACTTAACTCGCTCCCTACTCGAGTCAATATTATGAAATAAAATTTAAAAAATTTAAAAATAATTTCGTAATAAAAACTTGACTCGCTCCTGACCCGATTCAATATTACGAAATAAATTTTAAAAAATTAAAAAAATTATAATATTTACTCGAGTCTAGAGCTAGTCAAGTTTTTATTACAAAATTATTTTATTTTATTTTTAAAATTTTATTTCGTAATATTCACTCGAGTCGGGAGCGAGTCAAAATTTATTTCCTCATTTGTTTAGGCGCGCCACCCCCTGCCGGCGACCTTGCCGCCGGCAGCCCGTTGGCCAACAATGTCGCCGCCTCGGGGCTGGATGGGCCTGCTGGGAAATATGCGGCGCCAGTCTTGTGTGGGACCAAATAAAGTTTTTATTACAAAATTATTTTATTTTTTAAATTTATTTCGTAATATTGACTCGATCTTGTGTGCGATTGAATCAAGTATTTATTATAAATTTATTTTATTTTTTAATTTATTTCGTAATATTGACTCGATCTCGTGCGAGATCGAATCAAGTATTTATTATAAAAAATTTTATTTTTTAATTTATTTCGTAATATTAACTCGAGTCAAGGACCGAGTAAAGTTTTTATTACGATTTTACCCTCCCTGTTCCCCCCGCTCTCTCTCGCCGCGCCACCCCACCGCCGGCGACCTCGCCGCCGGCCACCCGCGGGAGGGGGGGGGTGATGGCTATGAGCGAGGGCGGGTGGGCTGGGGCAGAGGCTGCGGCGGCCGACAGGGGCGGGGCAGGGCAGGGGCAGGGGAGGCCGGCTGGGGCAGGCGGAGCGGCGGGGCAGGGGCAGGGCGACCTGCGGGGCGGGGGCGGGGGCTGGGCGGGCCTGCATCAAAATGCAGCCCATGGGCAGCTTTTTCCAGCTTGGACCCCCCCTTGCCGGATTCCGCCGCCCCCGCGCCCCCGGCCTGGCCCATACCGCCGGCCCTGCCTACAGCCACGGTCCCCCACCGCCCCATCGAGTAGCCGCGGCGCCCCCCCATCCCCCCTGGCCGCCAGCTTCCGCCCTCGGCCCCGCCCACAACCACGTTTCCCCTCCCCCTCCCCCACCCCCCCCTCATGCTAGCCGCGGCCCACCTGCCCCTGCCCGGGGCCGCGGCCTCCCCCTGCCCCTGCCCGAAGCCGCAATCCCCCTGCCACCCCCGCCCGCAGCCGCGCTCCCCCCCTCGCCCCTGCCCAAAGCGGCTGTCCCCCCGCCTGCAGTCCCAACTCGAGTAGGGAGCAAGTTAAAAATATTATGAAATAATTTCGTAATAAAAATTTATCCCAGTCCCAACTCGTGCTAATATTATGAAATAATTTTTTTAAAAAATAAAATTTTTTCATAATAAAAACTTGACTCGATCCCGCGCAAGGATGTCAGTGATGGTAATTTTATAATAAAAACTTAACTTGTTCCCGGCTTGAGTTAATATTAAGAAATTAATTTTAAAAAATAAAATAAAATAATTTTGTAATAAAAACTTAACTCGCTCCCTACTCGAGTCAATATTATGAAATAAAGTTTTAAAAAATATAAAAATAATTTCGTAATAAAAACTTGACTCGCTTCTGACCCGATTCAATATTACAAAATAAATTTTTAAAAAATTTAAAAATAAAATACCATAAAGAACTGAGTCAAGTTTTTATTATGAAATTATTTTATTTTATTTTAAATTTATTTCATAGTATTGACTCGAGTTCGACTGAGTCAAATTTTTATTACGAAATTATTTATTTTTAAAATTTATTTTGTAATAAATTTATTTTATAATAAAAACTTGACTCGATCTCGCTCGGGACCGAGTCAAGTTTTGATTACAAAATAAATTTAAAAAATAAAATAATTCTGTAATAAAAACTTGACTCTATATACTGGGCCCTTGCAGGCTCGCCCTGCCCAGCCACCCGACGACCCTCCCCCGACGTCGCTCCCAGCGCACACGTCCCCACCCCCACCGTTGCCCCGGCGGCGCGTTTTCGCCTTCTCCGGTCGCCCCACCCCAGCAGTGCGCCCCCGCGAACTTCCGACAACTCTCCACGAAACAAAGCAGGGAGGGGTGGTGAACAGGGTAAGGGAAAGAGGAGGGGGGCGGAGCGTGGCGAGTTAAAATAATTTATTACGGAATTATTTTATTTTTGTTAAAATTTATTTTGTAATAAAATTTTATTCCGTAATAAAGTTATTTTGTAATAAAAACTTGACTCGGTCCCACATATAATTGAGTAAGGTTTTTATTACAAAATTATTTAATATTTTTAAAATTTATTTCATATTATTGACTCGATCCTGACTCGAGTCAAGTTTTTATGAAATTATTTTATTTTTTAAAATTTATTTTGTAATATTAACTCAAGTTCGATTGAGTAAAATTTTTATTACCAAAATACTCTCCCCTGTTTCTTCCTCATTTGTTTAGGCGTGCCACCCACTGCCGGCGACCTTGCCGCCAGCAGCGCGTTGGCCAACAATATTGCCACCTCAAGGCTGGATGGGCCAGCTAGGAAATGTGCGGCGCTGGTCTCGTGTGGGCCCGAATAAAGTTTTTATTACAAAATTATTTTATTTTTTAAATTTATTTCGTAATATTGAATCGATCTCGTGCGAGATCAAATCAAATATTTATTATAAAAAAATTTTATTTTTTTTATTTATTTTGTAATATTGACTCGATCTCGTGAGAGATCGAATCAAGTATTTCTTATAAAAAAATTTTATTTTTTTAATTTATTTCGTAATATTAACTCGAGTCGGGGACCGAGTAAAGTTTTTATTATGTTTTTACCCTCCCCTGTTCCCCCCGCTCTCTCTCGCCGCGCCACCCCACCGCCGGCGACCTCGCTCGCCGGCCACCCGCGGGGAGGGGGGGGCGGGCGGGCGGGCGGGCGAGGGGCTGCGGCGGAGGCTACGGCGGCCGACGGGGGCAAAGGCAGCGGCCAGCGGGGGCGGGGGCAGGGGAGGCCGGCTGGGGCAGGGGTGGCCTGCGTGGCAGGGGCGGGCGATGGGGCGGCCGGCTGGGTGGGGGCGGGGCAGGGGCTGGGCAGGGGTCGGGTGTGACACCCCAAATCCGGTTCACACTCGTGAACCGAACCGGCATGTTACAAGCCCCGGTTAGGTCGGCTAACCCGAACCTAACTCGTGCGAATCCAATCTCGGCATCTTAAGATGAAGATCCGACTTGCTATATGTATGTATGAATACATAAAACCCTAACAGGATACTACATGGATGACATGCAACCAATTTTCACACCAACACAATTACAATCAAAATTAGTAAAAATTCTAAAACGAAAAGGACAGAATTTCCTCTAAAAATGCAATTAGGGGCCACCCTGTCAAAATAATATATATACAAATATATCGGCATGCATTAACAATCACACAGAATCTCAGTCATAACGTATTCATTCTGAAGCTTGGGTCTCAACCCACTACGCTTTCGCTGCTCAACTCTGATCATATTTTGCATTCTGTTATCGTGTCTTAGCATTTCATTCACATCATATCATCATGCTCAAACATTTAATCATGTCATTCACAATATAATAACATAATAATACAATATTAAACATTCAGAAATCTAACATGTGTGTGCACAAGACCTCATTGCTCCTCCCGTCCAAGCTGGCTCCTCCAACTCGTGATTATTACCTACATATAGTATAAAAACACGTCAGTAACAAGTGTTACTGGTCCGGAAAATAAAATAACTATAACAAACTGGCTATGAGAGCAAACTCTCATATGAAAGAAAACAACATATACTCCACGTGAACACTCTGAAGGGCACTACTGAGGAGCCACTGGCTGCAGACCCGGTAGCATCCCGAACTTACTGATCTGCTGTTGGTACTATGCCGCTCTCGGCACTTCTTTTTCAGTACTTCTCGTGAAACTTTATCCTAAGCCCTCTCCTTACCTCCATATTTCTCCTGGCCTTGAGCACGAAGGCCGAGTACTCTCAGGCGGTCGCCTTTAGTACCCTTTGAACCACAAGTCCGGACATGCGCTGTACTAAACAGTACCCGTAAACCTCCACGTTCTCCGGGTGTGAGGAACTCAAACGCGGAGTTGTCAGGATCCCTCGGGAATGGAACAGTCCGCTGGCACTAATCCAGAGCCCGCTTTGACTGTCACGGCATCCTCTGCATGGTACGTGCAGTCGATTTCTCCATCTCTCGTCTCACTGAAAACGCGAAAACTACATATATATAGGGCTGGGTAGGGATTTATATAATAGGCCCGAAGGCAACTTGTGGTGGATCTTGTTTTCGAAATCATCCTCGAGGGATCTCATCCTCGAGGGGTTATTAATCTGGAAAACTATTCGATTAAATGGCCCGAATTAAGTGGGATCCGATAAAGCGCCACTTAACTCGTCCGGTAGGCATTAAAACAAACATACAATAGAAAAGAGTAAAACAAACGAGTCCTAAACGGACCTGGTAGAAGCTCCAAGCGTGTCATCGCGCCTAGGCGGCGAGCTCCTACTCCGTACCTACACATCAAAACTAAATACTAACGCCCACTAACTAAATGATGCATCAAAATCAATGAATCACACACAATGCAACCACAAGATCATCCATCAAAATAACAATCAGATAATTATAAGAGTAAATAATCCTAACTCAAACTATTCATACCATATTTTATTCTGTTCTTCTAAGTTGCATCGTACTAGATTAACATGCTCATACACAATTCATCTCATTAGATCACTTACTTCATTCACTAATAATCTCATCATGCACATCTTTACTTTATTCATGGTCAAGACATTAATCATGATAATTAATCAACCCTAGCATGCTATGCTAACAATTATCATCAATTTTAAATAAATCAATCAGAGGTAATTATACCTCACGTCGTCGGCAATCGGTGACGGCTAGGGTTCCGTCGCGCATCTCGGAGCTCAAATTCGGCGTTCATCGGCGTCCGAAGCTCGATCAGGCTCCACTGGGTGAGCCCCACGGAAGATCCGGTGAATTCCAGCGAATTCCAGAAATTCCGATTTTCTAGTGGTTTTCCGGCAGCTGCTGGCAGTTTTCCGGCGACTTCTGGTGGTTTTCCGACGACAATTGCCGGCGGCGTCTACTGGTCGGAAAGGGGTCGTGTTGGGTACCCTTGTTCGGATATTTTTAATAGCATGCAAGTATACACGGTCGAAACAAGTAGTATGATGATAAATTAGAGTATCGTTCCCACAGAGAGATGAATTTTCTATAATTAATTAAAGAAAATAATATTAAGAGAAAAATAGAAATAATTGACTTAAAGAAATCTAAATAATAACTTAAATAAAAAGCGGAGTTAAAATTATAAAACTCGTTCTAGAGTCGAATTTCCCTTAACATTAATTTAATCTTCATCAAATCTTACTCTTATCTTTTATTCCCTCGGATTGTCGATCTAGGATAATTATATGACATGGTGGCTCCCGCTCCTTCATGCTTCTATTATTTTGCCTCAATTTCTACCTCCCGGTGATAATTGATTAATCAACAAAATAATGCATTAAGAATTGCCTTACAATCGCATACGGTGTTGTGTATCTTCCGACCACAACGACAAACAAGTCAAAAGACTCGTCGTATGATGAATTATCAATGACTAATCTAATTAATTTCTCCCGAAATCTAATTAAACCTCATGATCTAAGAAATAGGTGATCAATCTATTCTTAGCATTTAGAACATGATAATTCAAACGATCCGATTGAATAAAAGAGTAAGAGCTTGAAATGAATTCAATTAAATCATGTTAAGTTCCATTCTTCTCTAGAACGAAATATAAAACTACTCCATAATAAAAATAGAAAACAATATAAAAAAGAAACTAATTTTTATTATGAAAGAGAAAGAAATTACAAAAACTAAAACTACTACTTCTACTACACTCTGAAGCCAAGAGATGAGATATGATCAACAACAAATGACCACCCCTTTATATAGAAGTGGAGATACAAGAATTCGAAGAGAGTGTTCACAAATTGATGTACTCTAATTAATTATAATGTCCCTTCAAGTTTCCAACTGTTCGACTCCATTGAACACCATGAATTGTAGCCATTGGGTGGAGCCAAGTGTCATGACCAATCAAATCCAAAGCTTAATTTATTCATCTTTTTCTGCATTAAAACATCAAAGTTAAGCATATATAATAAAATATTAATTAACTAGAATATAATGAAAAATATCACTAAATTAATAATGTTTATACCCGAGAAGTACAAAATCATATTAAAAATATTGGGAAATATTATATATTTTAAACACTTAACAACCCTCAAAACTGGCTCGGCGAGCCCGACTCATCTATGAGGTCGACGAGGCCAACGGAGGTGGCGGCTCGCCGGAAAATGGCAAAAATAGAGCCGGCGGCGATGGGTGGCTCGATCCGGCGGCCCTAGGCGGCGATGGCCTCTGTGCCGGACGGGGAAGGTCGCTGGAGGGCTGAGGGTACTGAGGCAACCTCCTGATCGTGGCGGCGATGATCACTGGCGGTGGAATCGAAGACGTGGCTGAAATGTAGCAGCGGCGATTCCGGCGTCAAGGCGGCCGGGGCTGGTCGGGGTTGGTCGGGGCGGCACGGCAACGCCGTGGTGGAGCTAGGCGGCGACGATTGGCGG
This sequence comes from Piper betle, assembly GCA_033002965.1. Taxonomy (NCBI): domain Eukaryota; kingdom Viridiplantae; phylum Streptophyta; class Magnoliopsida; order Piperales; family Piperaceae; genus Piper; species Piper betle. The sequence goes on along the minus strand of JAURVB010012151.1, from coordinate 3,766 downwards.
CCAGGCAGCGCCAACAGCGTCGGCGGCGACTTGGGAAGAAGATGTCGGGGGTGTGCGGTGGCAAAGCCGTAAATATTACTTGGACTCGTCTCCGACTCGAGTCAAAATAATATTTAAGTCGTAAGAAAAATTCCAAAAAATTTGGGAAAAATCCCATAAAATCAAACAACACCAAAAAAATCATAATGATATGCTCTAGAACTATCAACTCACCCAAAATGCCCGTAACGCGTCCTAACACGGTAAACAACCTAAAACTAATTCTACGATCCACTATATAAAAAACTGACTCAACTCTGAAAAATAACGGTCGACCCGACCGGTTCTGAATATAAAACTCTAACTCGAATCATGGGTTTTACATCGGGGGCGGGGCAGGGACTGGGGCGGCCAGCGGGGGCGGGGGCAGGGGAGGCCGGTTGGGGCAGGCGCAGCGGCTGGGCTGGGGCAGGGGCGGCCTGCGGGGCGGGGGGCGGGGGCCGGGGCTGGGGCGGCCGGCGGGGGGGCTGGGGCGGCCCAGGGGCTGGGCGGGGGCAGCGGCGGGGCAGGGCTAGGCATAGGCAGGGGTAGGGGCAGCGGCGGGGCGGGGGCAGGGGCGGCCGACGGGACAGGGGCATGGGGCGGCAGCGGGCGAGGCGGCGACGGGAGGCTGAAAGTGGGGTGGGGGGGGGTGAAGGTTGATTGTGGACCGTTGGATTAGATCCAACAGTCCACAATAGGCAGCACCAATGCGCAGCCAAAATAGGGCAGCGCACTGTAGCGACTGCCCTATACATATATATATATAGAGGGCCGCTATGGTGCGCTGCCCTCTTTTGGCAGCGCACCATGCGGCGCCAAATCTGGGCCGTTGGATCGCGATCCAACGGCCCGGAGTAATTTGTCAAAAAACACCCCTGACCCGCCGCCCGCCCCTGCCGTCCGGCCGAGCCTCGCCGCGGCCCATGCGGCCGACCCTCGCACCAGCCCACCCGCCGGCATCCCCGGCCCCCCTCGGCGGCGGCCCCCTGCATCTGGCCCGCCACCCCGCCCCTGCATCCCGCCGCCCGCCCCTGCATCCCGCCGCCCGCCCCTGCATCTGGCCCGCCGCCCGCCCCTGCCGTCCGGCCGAGCCTCGCCGCGGCCCATGCGGCCGACCCTCGCCCCAGCCCGCCCGCCGGCATCCCCGGCCCCCCTCGGCGGCGGCCCCCTCATCGGCCCACCAGCCCTCCGCCGCCCTCCCGCCCCTGCATCTGGCCCGCCGCCCCCCGGCCACCGCCCCCCGCCACCGCCATCCGCCACCACCCCCGCCCCCGGGCTTTGTGTTTAGGTGGGTGGGGGGGGGCGGTGTATTTTGGCAGGGTGCACCGGGCCGTTGGATCGTGATCCAACGGCCCAGATTTGGCGCCGCATGGTGCGCTGCCAAAAGAGGGCAGCGCACCATAATAAAATTGTATATATATATAGAAACAGTGTGTCGCTACAGTGCGCTGCATGAAAATGCAGCGCACTGCAGCGTAACAAATCTGGGCCGTTGGATGAAAATCCAACGGCCCGGATATAATATTTTTTACACTCTCCTCCTCCCCTGTTCACTGTAGCACGTCGGCGCCGCGCTGCGCCGCCCAGCCCCCGCCGGCCCCGGCCCCGGCCCCTGCCCCTACCCCGTCCCGCCTCCGCCCGCAGCCCTCCCCCCACCTGCCCTGGTTCCCCCCGCCCCGTCCGCCGCCGCGCCACCCGCCCGCACCCTTCCCCCCGACCTCCCTTGTTTCCCCCTGCCCCCTCCGCCGCCGCCCCTTCCGCCGCCTCGCCCCCGACCCCCTGCCCGCAGCCCTCCCCCCACCTGCCCCGTGTTCCCCCACCCCCGCCCGGTTCCCCGCCCCCCCGCCGCCTGTTTCGCCCCACCCCTGCCGCGGCCCCGCTCGCCCTGCCCTGTTTCCGCCACCCTCCCCGGCCGCCCGTTTGGCCCCCACCCCCGCGCCGCCGCCCCGCCCGTCGACCGAGCTCCTCCCCGCCGTCTGCTGCCCTGGCCACCTCCACGCCGGCGTCACTGCATCACCGCCGGCGGTGGCGCGACGGGGAACGGAGGAGCGATGGCAATTTCGTAATAAAAATTTGACTCGTTCCCGACTCGAGTCAAATTTATAAAATAAATTTTAAAAATAAAATATAATAAAAAAAATTGACTCGCTCCTTACTCGAGTCAATTTTACGAAATAAAATTTTAAAATAAAATAACATAAAATAAAAATTTGAACCGCTCCCCGCCGACGTCGCCGCTTGCCGATCGCCTCCCTGACTCGAGTTAATATTACGAAATAAATTAAAAAAATAAATTTTTTTATAATAAATACTTGATTCGATCTCGCACGAGATCGATTCAATATTACGAAATAAATTTAAAAAAATAAAATAATTTTGTAATAAAAACTTTATTCCGTCTCACACGAGACCGGCGCCGTACATTTCCCACCAGGCCCATCCAGCCCCTAGGCGGTGACATTGTTGGCCAGCGGGCTGCCGGCCGCAAGGTCGCCGGCAGGGGTGGCACGCCAAAAAAATGAGGAAGAAATATGGGAGAGTATTTTGGTAATAAAAATTTTACTTAATCGGACTCGAGTTAAAATAATTTATTACGGAATTATTTTATTTTTTTAAAATTTATTTTGTAATAAAAATTTATTCAGTAATAAAGTTATTTTGTAATAAAAACTTGACTCGGTCCCGTACATGATCGAGTCAGGTTTTTATTACAAAATTATCTTATATTTTTTAAATTTATTTCATATTATTGACTTTATCCCGACTCGAGTTAAGTTTTTATTACGAAATTATTTTTTAAAAAAATTATTCAATAATATTAATTTGACTCTGGTCAAGATCGGGATCGAGTCAAGTTTTTATTTTATAATATTTTATTTTATGGTTTTGTATTTTTTAAAAAAATTTAAAAATTATTGTGAAATAAATTTAAAATATAAAATAATATTTTTTAATTTGACTTCAGTAGAGATCGGAGAGACGACGCGAGGGAGCGGGGGCAGGGTGTGGGTGGCGGCAGGGAGGTGGTCGGCAAGCAGCGGCGTCAGCGAGGAGCGAATCAAATTTTTATTTTATATTATTTTATTTTAAAATTTTATTTTATAAAATTAACTTGAGTTAGGAGCAAGTCAAGTTTTTATTTTATTATATTTTATTTTTAAAATTTATTTCATAAATTTGACTCGAGTAAGGAGCGAGTCAAATTTTTATTACGAAAATGCCATTGCTCCTTCTTTCCCGGTGTTTTGTCGCGCCACCGCCGGCGGTGAAGCAGGTGACGCCGGCGTGGAGGTGGCCAGTGCAGCAGACGGCGGGGAGGAGCTTGGTCGACGGGCGGGGCGGCCGCGGGGGTGGGGGCGAAACGGGCGGCCGGGGAGGGTGGCGAAAACAGGGCAGGGGCGGGCGGGGCCGCAGCGGGGTGGGGCGAAACAGGCGGCGGGGGGCGAGGAACCAGGTAGGGGGCGGGCGGGGGCGAGGCGGCGAAGGGGGCAGGGGAAACAGGGGCGGTGGGGGGGACGGCTGCGGGCAGGGGCGGGCTGGGCGAGGCGGCGGAGGGGCCAGGGGAAACAGGGGGGACGCTGCAAGGGCCGGGCCGGGGGGCGAGGGCGAGGGTGGGGGCGGGGCGGGGGCGGCGGCCGGGCAGGGGGGGCGAGGGCGAGGGTGGGGGGCGGGGGCGGCGGAATCCGGCAAGGGGGGCGGCGACCCTGGGCAGGAGAAAACGGGGGAGGAGGGAAAAAACGAACGA
>JAURVB010012150.1:0-31885 GCA_033002965.1 Piper betle | reverse complement strand
TTGTCCCATGTTTATTTGCAGTAGTTCACTGTACAGTTTGTACTAAGCATGGCTCGGTAAACGCTGGCTGAAAAAACCCCAGGAGAAGAATGAAAGTGCCAGAAAATAACCTATTTGGTTAATAAACATCCACCACCGAGAAAATTCGTGGTGGAACAGATATTGATGCATGTAAACTTCATTTTTTAACTTTTCCATGTTACTCACTGGAAGGTCATCTTCATGTCCAATTCGGACAATGCAAAACAAAAAAAGAAAAAAAAGAAAAAAAAAGAAAAAGTAAATAAATAAACAACAGGAGAAGAAACAATACAAATGTTGTTTCGGGGACCTCCCAGTTAGCCAATAATCATATCGTCTGTATCAGATTTAGATGCAACTACAGCTTCCACTCTTTTCCATGTGAGCTCCCTCCGTTCTTGATGTTCTTTTGCATTAGCCAATTTTTCTAGGTAATGAGTTTGACATGCCTCAAATAGTTCATTGTCCATCTCTATGAACATCTTCCTTACATTGGCAGAAAGACCTTGAACAGCCTGGTTCCAATGGCCTTGCATGTTCTTCTCAAGAGATTCAAAAATGATTGGAAAAACCACCTGGCGATTTTGGGCGATGAGGCTGACAATGTGCTCGTTGTTCCAGAGGAATAAGGCCCTTTCTGCAACCTGTAATTGGAAAATTAAATTCATCAGGAATTTAGAAGCAGGCAGGTTAAGTAATATAAAAAGTCTTATAAAGTGACAAAAAAAATTTCCAAAGTCGGATCCACATTCTAAAATTGTAAGGGGCTTCCAGAACTAGAAACAGACACTTACAGGCTATAATTCAATATGAAAGCCTAATTTGGTTACTAAAGACCAATGTCACAATTTGATCTAACAATATAAAAAGAAATGAACTATACAAGTGAAATAGACCATATTCAGGAGCAGTAAATAAACATAAACTTGTTCTCAACAAGAATTGGTAGTTGATACATCAAAGTGAGGTTGTTGAAGTTCTTAATAGTGATATTAACCTGCTCAGTTGAAGTTCTTAATAGTGATATTAACCTGCTCATCTTCCCACTCCATAGTTCAAAGTAGATTTACAAAATTTCACAAACAAATGTAATGGCTAAAATTTATTCGTCTTTGTTTTCGGGTAGCATGATATCCAACACAAAAATAGTATGTGATGTTAAATATGTATATTGGATAATAACAGTAGCAATTAAAGTTATTGTTCTTCCACCTCATCCACATAGCCGGATGCCCTCTGATACCAATCCTCCTTTAAAGGACATGGACCAGCAAAGTGTGGGAGTTATCACTAGCGATCATCATGGAGGGGAAAAAAACAGAGGTGTAAAAGCATAAGAACTGGCCAGTGCAGTTCATCAGCTCCAAACTTTTTCTACTTCAAGACCAATCAGATTAAAATTCAACAGCAATGTCATAACACAGATTCTACTTCCACAGAACACAATATACGCACAAACTCAGAAAAGCAACATAACCACATAAACGTACAAACCTGAAAATGCGAGCTATTCAAGCATCGACCAATTTGTCTAAACAGCAGCACCATCACCTTTTGAAACTCAGCAGACTGCGTGGCCTCCAACACCTCTTCCAGCTCCCCAAGAAACAAAACCTCCTTCTGACAATTGGTCACCGGCCAATATTTCAGCAACCCCTGATCACGATATCGGCCAATTTGCTGTCTTTCTCCACAAACTGCGTGATACAATAAGAAAGCTGCTGGTGATACACCGCAATAGCCTTCGGCTTGTGCAGCGGCATCAGAGCTCTCACAAGGAACAGCTTGTGCTCCTCCTTCATCGGCAACGCGAAACCATTAATGATACTACCAAGTATCTCCAACAGCTCGCTGATCCCACTGTGCCGCTCCGTCTCGAAGATGAACCTGTAGAAGATGTTGTTGATAGCTTTGCGGACGAAGGGGCGGTGCACCATGAACTTGCCGTAAATCCGATGCAGAATCGTCTTCAAGTACTCCCTCTCCCTCGGGTCCTCCGAATCGAAGAGCTCCAAGAGCTTGAGCACGAAGGAGTGGTCGATGTAGCGCTTGGCGACCTTGGTGTCGGTGTCGGGTGACACGACGTAGCGCAGGAGGAGCTCGTAGACGATCTGGAGGTGAGGCCAGGCGGGGTCGAGGAAGGGGTCTTCTTCTTCTGGGTCAGCGTTCTCAGCGCCGGTGTTCTCGTGGGACGCAGGCGGCAGGCACCGGAAAATGTTGACGGAGACCATCCGGACGAGCTGCTCCTGCGGCATCTCCCCCATCTTGCCCGACCCGGACTGGATGTAGTCGACGAGCTCCAGCAATGTCTGCCGCTTTCGCTCCTTCTCCCTCACCGACCTGAGCGTGTCGGAGAAGTCGAAGACGATGCAGCAAAGCTGCAGCTTTCGGAGGAACAGCGCCGGCCGCTCGGCGGCTGGAACCTCCCGGAAGGTGGGCAAGGCCTCGACGGCGGCCGGCGAAGGGGGCGCCAAGTCCGCCGCAAGTACCGGAGCCGGCGCCGCCGCCGAAACGGCGGCGACGGAGGAGGCGAGCGTGGTGCGGGAGGCGTGGTTGATCGTCGGCCCAGGGGGGAGCGGCCGCCGCCGGCTTCGGCAGCGCTGTACGAGTACACCGCCGGCTCGTCGGACTTGATTTTACGCTGGGCGCTTTTGATAATCTTGTTCAACATCTGTAATCTTTGTTTTTGCTTTCGCTCCACCAAAATTATGGAATAAACATCAATTATGATACACAAAAAACTACATCACTGGAGCAGATCCGATCGCCTGATCCGTCAGTGGCCGGAGACGGGAAAGATGGGATCTTTCCCGACGAGGGGGATGACGGGGGCGGTTTCTAGTTGGGAGGAGGATGGGGAAAGGGGACGAAGGGGAAGAAAGATACCGGATTTGGGTGGATGGAAGGGAGAGTGGAGGGGTGCGGCGGGGGAATGGGCGGCGGCCAGCCGGAGGTTGCGGCGGCGGCGGGGAGGCCGACGAGGGACGGCGGAGATGGAAGCCGAGAGGCCGGTCGGGGAGAGGAGGAGATGGGAAGAAGCCAAAGTTGATGGTGCACATGGGCCGATTGGTTTCGTGGGCTTGCTTTTTGGGCCTTTTTTGGAAGATAGCCCATGGATTAATTGGTCTAACTGTTTTTGAGCCCATAATATAAATTAATTTTATTTGTATAAAAGGTGATTTTTCAACTTAATAATACTTGGAGAATGCTACTGAAAAAGCAGGATTTTTTTGTGGTATCTTATGCAGGAAATATGTTCGATTTGTTAGTTATTATTTTGCATATATTAATTTATTATTTTTTTGGGATATATTTGTAATTTTTTATTTAAATAGAGATATTTTAGACAATAATTAAATTAGGGTTTTTTTATTTTTCTCTTATAAACAAAGTGTAGCTACATATTATATGTGAAAGATTATTGATAAATTAATAGATTATCGGTTGTGTGTCTTTTATCTTCCTTCATTTGATTAGCTTTAGTTTTTCTTTTTTATATTAAATTAGTCGCATTTGCTATATCCCCACATTAATTTGGCAGAGATGCAAGCAATATAACAAATATGACTAATTTAATAGAAAAATGAAAAACTAAGGTTAATAAAATGACAGAAAAATTAGATTTAAGAAAATAAAGGAATAAAACCTGAATAAAAAAGCACAAACAATAATTCATTACTTTATCAATAATCATTTACGTATAATATACGGCTACGCTTTATTTAGTAGAGAAAGATATTATAGGAGACAAATAACACACATTTGTTTTACATACTGGAATGGAATGGTTTCTAGATCGAAGAGACACCATTATGCCAAATTTTTGTATCAAATTTTATTGGTTCTAAGAGACATCAATTTATATTATGGGCTCAAAAACAGTTAGACCAAATAATCCTTTTTTTATCGAAGAGACATCAATTGAAAACTCGTTCAAAGTGTGTTTAAGCTGGATTTATGTTTGATTCAAATATGTTTTGACGGTTCACCAAGTTCATACTTACTCATTATTTTGAAAATTTTAAGAAAAATAATAGCTTGAACTAAATTAAACAATTTGAAAAATTAATATACATCGTGTTCAAGCATCAAACTGAATCGAGCGAAACATGTGATTAATTTTATAGTTTCAAAATTTTCATCTAAACATTTGTATGTGCACTAACATAAAAATTATTTGTGTGGGAATTAATTTAATTTTATTTCGATTATACCTCTATGTTTGGTTGGCATTAAGATAGTGTAAATGATATAAAAATTTTATAATAAATAATTTTATTAAAAATGGATATATTTAATATATTTTATATAAAATATATAATATTAAATTAATTATAATTATATCTAAGTGAAATCACAAAATAAAATATGATTATCATATGTGGCCCACCTATCCGCTCTTCCGTGAAAAAAATCTCAATGTTTTTATGTATTGAAATAAGAAAAATGGAGAAAAAAATTTGCCCGTGGGTGGGGTCAATTGAAGGCAACTGTAATCAATTTGGAACAAAATACATCGTGAAAAGTTTTAATTTTTTTAAAATATGTTATATATATATAATAATTTTATTAAAATAAATTATTTAAAAATTTTCATATTATTGATATTTCTTTTCATGTTAACTAAATAGAGATTAAATCTTTTTTTTCGAATAAAAAGAATATGAATTTTTTAAAATTTGATACATTCTGGTAAAATACCTCCAAAACTCAAGGTTTGAAATTATCATTAGTTTAGATCCAGGGCATGTGAACCAAATCTCTTGATTTACTAACTGCAATTTATTATGCGAGCATTACCCAATCAAAGTGGGATAAGGAAGTCATGCGGCATTAATTTGACAAGCTTCCATGTCCCGTTCCAACTTCCCTGACGCACCTCAAAATCAAAGACCCAATTAAAAAAACAAAAACAAAAATCAAAGATCCAACCCACTTCGATGAACACGAACAAGTTTCGTCCAAACAAGTAGGCCGGCCAGCAGTTTATTGAAAGAAAGGAAGGGGAAAAGTCTTTGAAGATGAATGTTTTGAATCAGTTTTCTTTTTTTGAAGATAATGATTTGAACTACTTGAAAGAATTTTACTCGATTAACACGGAAAATTACAGTCTATTATCCATGATTTATACCGGGAAAAAACAAGAAGAAAGGGTGTATATCAATCAAGGTAGAATTAAGCGTAAAGCTTGTACGTATGGTATTAATAAAAATTTTGCATTCTAACTCTCAACCGTTTATTCTTAACAAAAGTTGTTCATCATAAAACTAATGCGGAGATGAATGAATTATTTGTGTTCTGTTATGGGTCATCCAAATTACACAAATTATAAATTATTCTTCACCTCTACAATATTTTTCGACAAACATAATTCATACCCACAGATGATATAAATGAAAATAACATAAAAATGACGGCGTTTGTGTCTTGAAAAATTTATTATTTGAAACATGAATTGTAAGTTCTTTAAATATTTAACCATACAATAATTCTCACACATACTTTTTATATTATCCATCTCTTCATCTCCGAGCGACTAGTATAGTATATGTATACGTACGTACAGACTACGTACGACAAAATACTGCTCTAACCTTTCCCACGTACAAACGGTCGCCCGCGAAGACAACGGTCGGGAGCTCCAAAAGTCTCGGACGTCGCCGGCGATGGAGGCCGAGCACATTCTATGGTCGGCGGTGGAGAGGGCTGAGCTGGTCGACGCCCACACCCACAACCTCGTCCACCTCCACTCCTCCTTCCCCTTCCTCCGCTGCTTCTCGGAGGCCGACGGTGACGCCCTCTCCCTCGCCTTGAAAGTCCTCTTCCTCCTCCTTCTTCCCATTTTTCAATCTTATATCACTCCTTCGTTTCTTTGGTGGTCGTTTCGTTGCTTGGTTGTAAGAATATTGGTGATCCAGTTTTGCAGGTGAGAAAATGGAGTTCTTGCTGTGCTACTAATGTTGGTCAACTTCAATGTCTACTTTCGTCTGTCAAGATATCGGTTGAAAGATCTTGTCTTGATGCAAACATCCAATCCAAGCATGGCGTTCTTGATCGCCCAATCCGTATTTTAATCCAATAATTGTTTCTAATGTTGGTAGACAAACTTGTGAAAGATTTGGTTTTTTTTAAGTGCAGAGGTGCTTGAGGGATATTGCTAGCTTGAATGGATGCCCAGTGATCTTGAGGGGCGTTGAGTCCTACAGAGAAGCAGCGTGCTTGCATGCTTGTGCATCGGCCTGCTTCAAGGCCTCTGGGATATCAGCCCTCTTTATCGACGATGAGATTGAAATGGATGAAATGCAGCCGGTTGAGTGGCACCAGAGCTATGCCCTGGTTGTATGCAGGATCCTTCGTATCGAACGGCTTGCTGAGAAGATCCTTGATGAGGTGATACGTAGTTGAGTTCAAAATTCCACATAGTGGTAGCTTAGTGTCACTCTTGAATTTTCTTGATGGTACTGCCATTATTATTTTCAGGAGGCACCAAAAGGTTCTACATGGACGCTTGATTTGTTTACTGAAAAGGTCAAGGCAAAGCTAAAGTCATATCCTTCACATTCTCTCATTTATTTATTGTCATTTTATCTTTCCTGGCCTCTTTCTTCAGTTTTTGCCTCCATTATTGAAGGTAAATGTGCAAGAAAGCCTGCAAGGTTTGTTCCCTTAACAGGCGATTTACACTTGCTGACAATGTTGTAGCGCTCAAGAGTATTGCTGCATACAGAAGTGGTTAGATATAAATACTAATGTTAGGAAGGAAGATGTCGAGAAAGGCCTTATTCATGACATTAAAGGTTAACTTTAGAAAATGATGTTTTGATAAGCTAATCTTATGCTGGCACTCTTTTAAAATTGAATTTGTTATCCTTGTGTTTTGCTGTGGCAATGTTATTTCAGCGGGGAGTCCTGTTCGTCTTCAGAGCAAGAGTATAATTGACTACATCTTCATCTGTATCTTAGAGATGGCCTTGTATTTTGATTTGCCCATGCAGATCCACACAGGGTACGGACATACTAGGGCACTATCATGGATTTATCAGTATGGATGTCATTGTGCATATTTATTACTCTTGTGGCCATGCTGGTCTCATTTTTTGTGTATTTTTGGTTGCATCTCCTGAGTTTCAGTTTGTAGTTAAATCTCTTTTCCTTATTTCACTTTCTCGTTGATAACTAGTTTTTCTTGTTTCATTTCATTTTTTCCTCTAATTTTCTTTCCTATAGATTTTTACAAATTCTTTGCATAGATTCGCAATTTCCGAACATCTTTCTGTCACAATTTTTTACTTTGATTATCTCATCTTTGGACTCTGTAACCATTGTTGAATGCTCCTTATTTGCTACCTTATGTGACACTTACCAAAATGGTAGATATAATTATTATGATATTGTCAATTGAAGCTTGTAATTTAGTTGGAAAGCCAGGAATTTATTCCATATCCAAGGCTCCTTCTTACATTTCCATTCCATTAGTTTTGGTGATAAGGATTTAGATTTGAGGCTGAGCAATCCCCTTCATCTTCGAGCCGTACTTGAGGATAGTCATTTTTACAAATGTCGTTTTGTACTTCTTCATGCATCCTATCCATTCTCAAAGGAAGCATCATATCTGGCCTCTGTTTACTCCCGAGTAAATGTTGAGATGAATAATAAAAATATTTTTTCTTAGAATCTTAAGCTTTTAGGTGAAGTGGTAATTCAATATGGTATCAGACACTCGCCAAAGGCTCTGACTTAAATTCCGCCTGAAGCAAAACATGCATGGGGATTTGAATTCCCCTCATTTCACTATGTGCAAAGACAAAAAAAATTGAAAGAATGTGTGGATTTGCAAGGGAGCGTTAATATAAATACTAAAGTATACACTTTCTTAAAAGCTTAAAAGTAATGCTATGTCAAGTTGCATTCTTAATATGTCTTCTGTGTCTGACTAATAATCATTCACTTTTGTCTGCTGATGTTAGGTCCATCTTGACTTTGGTTTAGCAGTGCCAAAGCTGAGCACCCATGGAATGGTTTCTTGTCTCAAAGAACTTCTACATCTATCAACACTGAAAAAGGTGATGGGAGGATTGTTCTTTCAATATTGTTTTTTCCAATGCTTGTGCTTTGACATACTTGAACTAAATTGGCAGAATAGCTGATGTTTATCCAATTTGTACTTTGTGTTATGGAAGTTCATAAACGCATCATCCTTTCTTGTTTGGAGATTTGGTGATTTGCACAAACTATAGAGATGAATTCAAGATAGTATTATGGCAGCAGTTGCTTTCCATCAATCTCATCATAGTTTGCTGGTGGAAGTTTTGTCTGACATATCCAATATGATGCTCGTAGTGTGGTCAGTCAAAGATATTGATCTTTAACCATCTACAATCTCACATATCTGCTTCTGCGAAAAACATTATATTGGACATTTCCCTTGCTTGCACGTCTATTTCTAGGATATAATTTGAAGTGCTCCATTTAAAGGTCTCCTTTTTTGGTTCTTTGTAATGTTTTGGGTGCTAAATACCAAATTGCTGACTTCTACAGAGTGATGTTCAGCACCGATGGCTATGCTTTTCCTGAAACATATTTCTTGGGTATAAGAACTGCAACCAGAATGACTTATTAGAGAATATCCGTAATAGAACCATATATCTTTATTGAACATAAACAACTTTGGCATGTCTTAGTTCATGATTCTGATAGTTTGTGTATATAATATAATTTCCATCATTTGTTAATATTTTAGCTTAGTGGGGAACAACTCTATATTGTTACCACTCCTTCCTATGCTTTTTCCAATTATTCTAAGTTTTTTTTCTTTTTTTTTCTTTTCTTGATTTGGTTCCTTTCTTTTTTCTAAGTGCAAAAGGGTTGAGAGAGGCTATATTTTCTGACTTATTGGAGATATTAGACAAAGGTGATCTCACATTAGCTGAAGCGAAAGAAGCAGTGGATGACATACTTAAAATAGCGCATGTAATTTTTACAAAACCAATGAGAAAATCAGTAGTAAGAGTCCCGATAAATCGTTGTGATCAATTTCCACACTAGAAGAAAGCAAATTCTTGTCACAGAATTCAGTATTTGTTCGCGATTTATGGGTAGATACATCCGGTCATCATCGATGCTGTGTAAGTTTCCTGCTAAAACTTTGGTTTTTGCAATTAGGATAAGATGATAACTATTTACCGGAACTCTTGCATCATTTGTCTTCAACAAAGCTATTTTAGACCTAGCCTTCCATTGTGATTTTATGTATATGAATGTTAGTCCTCGTGATTTTTGTTTTCTCAAGAACTACTTAAAGCTCTCATGGAGTGGACTCTACTAATTTTTTCTTCCCACCACTAGCATTAATTGTTGCTTTCCATTTTTACATTCTCATTCTATCAGGTGGTTCCGGGAAACGCTTCTATGAAGTTATTGTGAACAATGGAGTAGGTTTGACCTTTGCATGCATGGCCCTGACTTCTACTTCTAATGGCCCTGACTTCTCCATCCATTGAGAAACTTGTTGATCGACAGTTTTCTGCCAAAATAAAGTGTCTTCAAACCAATGGAGGGGGAGAATTTACAGGACATGTTTTTCAAACATACTTGGCTGAGAAGGGAATTTTACATCAAGTATCTTGTCCTCATACTCTTGAACAAAATGGAGTTACTGAACATAAACTCAGATCCATTGTAGAGACTGGTTTAGCTCAGTTATTTCATAGCAAAGTGCCAATGAATTTTGGGTACATAGTTTCCAAACTGCTATCTATGTGCTCAATAGGAGGCCATCATCATTTTTGCCAAACAATTCATCTCCATTTTTTGAATTGCTCAAAAGAAAGCCTGACTATTCCTCTTTATGAGTGTTTGGATGTAGATGTTATACATGTCTTCAAGCATACAACACAAATAAGTTTCATCCACGCTCTCATCCATGTGTGTTCTTAGGTATAAGACATCCTATAAAGGTTATATGTATTACAATGTTCAGTCCAAAAAATGTATCTATCTCGACATGTGATTTTTGATGAACAAATTTTTCCTTTTGCTGACATTGTTCATAGTTCTTCTTCTCCATCCTCTCAAGCACGTTTTAATACTTATTTAGACTTTGTTCCTTTGTCCAATATGCCACAACCTACAACAAGACAAGATGGAAAATTGGTATCACCTGTTCAAAAAAATCGATCTGTTTCTTATGTGTTATCTGTTTCCAATACTGACAGTAATGAAGGAAATAGTCCTTCTTGCATTCAAGAGTGTGATGTTTCACTTCCATCTTCTTCTAAGTCTAAGTGTGTTAAAGGCCATTCAATGATTACAAGATCAAAAGCAGGTATCCTAAAACCAAATCCAATATATGCTTTGATCACTACTATTGAAGATATTACATGATCCTAATTTTGTAAAGGCAGCACTTGCTCATCCTGGATGGTTAACAGCAATGCAAGAAGAACTAACTGCATTGGAGGAAAATGATACATGGCAACTTGTGGATAAGAAAAGTCATATAAATGTCATTGGAACAAAGTGGATTTTTAAAATAAAATATAATGTTGATAATACTATTGAGAGAATGAAAGCTCGACTAGTTGCAAAAGGTTATAATCAGCAGCAAGGAGTTGATTATTCAGAAACATTCTCACGTGTTGTCAAGCCAACAACTGTAAGACTTGTTTTATCACTTGCTGCTGTAAAAAATTGGTATGTGCATCAGATGGGTGTTAAGAATGTATTCCTGAATGGTGAGTTGCAAGAAAGTGTCTATGTTTCTTAGCCACCAGGGTTTAAGAATACGTTGTATTTTAATGTTGTTTGCAGACTTAAGAAAGCTTTGTATGGTCTCAACCAGGCACCGAGAGCTGGGTACAATAGGTTTAGTTCCTTTTTATTCTCTCAGGGATTTCTTTCCAATAATGCACAGTAGCTGTTGCTACAGTAACATTCTAGCATATTTGAAAATTTACATTATCGCACTCCTATCTCTAATACCCCCTTCAAGCTGGACATTGCTACAATTCCAAGCTTGAACAAAATTCGGAAGAAAGGCTGAAAAAGTAAGGCCTTGGTGAAATCTCAGCAAGCTGTTCTATTGTGGAGAGATGCCTTCTTTCAAGCTCTTAAGAGCAACTTATTCTCTCACAAAATGATAATCAATCTCAATATGTTTAGTACGAGTATGAAAGACATGATTCATAGAGAGAAACAAAGCACTAAGATTGTCACAATAAAGCACAAGAACATTAGACTGAGGTATGTGAAGATCTTGGTGATCCAATTTATTTCAGCTGCAACAACAACCATGGCACGATATTCAGCTTCTATACTTGATCTAGAAATAGTTGGTTGTTTCTTTGAAGACCATGAGATACAAGTAGCACCAACAAATGTGCAATACCCTGTAGTAGATCTTCATGTAGTCGGATAACCTGCCCAATTTGCATCAAAGTAAGCTGACAACTGAAAATCAATATTAGAAGTAAGAAAATGACCATACTCCAAAGTACCCTTTACATATCTCATAATTCTCTTCACTTGAGCAAGATGAAATTTAGTAGGATTGTGCATATGCTGACATACCTAATTAACAACAAACATAATATCAGGTCTTGTAAATGTTAGATATTGCAATGAACCAATTAATTCTCTATACAAAGTTGGATTGTAAAGTAGAGGTGAATACTTTGGAGTATTAAGTTTGCTAACCATTGGCATGGACAGTGGTTTACAATCCAGTTGCCCTGCTTTCTAGAGTAACTTTAGAGCATACCTCTTTTGAGACAAGAAAAGACCTGATGTGGTGGTTTGCACTTGAATACCAAGGAAATGATGAACCTATACAAGATCTGTCATGGCAAACTCCTGATGAAGTTGAATCAAAAAATTGTCTAATAGGCTCAAGGCATTTCCAGTAATTAACATGTCATCAACATATAAAAGAAGAATAATGATGTTAGCATCTTGTTTCAAAACAAACAAAGAAGAATTTGCATTACTAGAAAGAAATCCCTGAGAGAATAGAAAGGAATTGAACCTATTGTACCAAGCTCTCGGTGCCTACTTGAGACCATACAAAGCTTTCTTAAGTCTGCAAACAATATTAGGATACAATGCATTCTTAAACCCTGGTGGCTGAGAGACATAGACAATTTCTTGCAACTCACCATTCAGGAATGTATTCTTAACATTCATCTGATGCACATACCAATTTTTTATAGCAGCAAGTGATAAAACAAGTCTTACAGTTGCTGGCTTGACAACACATGAGAATGTTTCTGAATAATCAACTCCTTGTTCCACTGATATTCATATGATTTTTCTTATCAACAAGTTGCCCTGTGTCATTTTCCTCCAATGCAGTTAGTTCTTCTTGCATTGTTGTTAACCATCCAGGATGAGCAAGTGCTGCCTTTACAGAATTAGGATCATGTAATATCTTCAACAACAGTGATCAAAGCACATTTTGGATTTGGTTTTAGGGTACCTGCTTTTGATCTTGTAATCATTGAATGACCTTTAACACACATAGACTTAGAAGAAGATGGAAGTGAAACATCTCACTTTTAAATGCAAGAAGGACTATTTCCTTCATTATTGTCAGTATTGGAAACAGATAACACATAAGAAACAAATCGATATTTTTGAACAGGTGATACTGATTCTCCATCTTGTCTTGTTGTAGGTTGTGGCATATTGGATAAAGGAACAAAATCTAAATAAGTATTTAAACTGCTTGAGAGGATGGAGAAGAAGAACTATCAACAATGTCAGCAAAAGGAAAATTTTGTTCATCAAAAATCACATGTCGAGATAGATGATTATTTTGGACTGAACATTATAACACACATAACCTTTATACGATGTCTTATACCTTAAAACACAAATGGATGAGAACGTGGCTGAAACTTATTTATGTTGTATGCTCGAAGACATGTATAACATCTACATCCAAACACTCATAAAGAGAAAATATTCAAGCTTTCTTTTGAACAATTCAAAAATGGAGATGAATTGTTCGGCAAAACAGATGATGGCCTCCTATTGAGCACATAGACAACAGTTTGGAAACTATGTACAAAATTCATTGGCACTTTGCTATGAAATAACTGAGCTAAACCAATCTCTACAATGGATCTGTGTCTACATTCAGCAACTCTATTCTGCTCAGAAGTATGAGAATAAGATACTTGATGTAAAATTCCCTTCTCAGCCAAGTACGTTTGAAAAGCATGTCCTGTAAATTCTCCCCCTCCATCGATTTGAAGACACTTTATTTTAGCAAAAAATGGTCGTTCAACAAGTTTCTCAAATAGTTTGAAGATAGTAAAGAAGTAAGATTTATTGTATAATGGATAGAACCATATAAACCTAGTACAATCATCAATAAAAGTAGAAAAATATCTGAATTTCTTAGTGGACAACACAGGAGTTGGTCCCCATAGATCACAATGAACTTTATGGAAAGGAGCTTTAGATCTAGCATCGCTGTCTAAAAAGATAATTTGGTAGACATTGCTAATTGACAACTATTGCAAACATCAGAATCAAAATTTTTAGATGTAGTTTGTATACATCCTTGAGTCTTCAAAACTTTGAGAGTCTCAAAAGAGCAATGACCAAGTCTATAGTGCCAAAATAAATCTAATGTCTTCTTTTGTCGATTTAAAAAGCAAATTGTAGTCCATACATGATAGTGTAAATGCTGCTTATTCGAGTGCCAGACAAAATTACTCTCTAGATTTTCTGTCAGTCGCATGGAATCCCTTAGAGTTAAAATGTAAAGCACAATTATGGTCAGAAGTGAACTGACTAATGGACAACAAGTTTTGTTGTAAAGAAGGCAAATGTAACACATTTGTTAGTTTTACTAATCCAAAAGGAGTATATATACTAACAAAACTAATGTGCTCAATGTCTAATTATTTTCCATCACCAAACACTACATCTGGTTTATTATAGCACACATATTTGTCAAATAAGGAGAGATTTCTAGTCATATGAGAGGACGCACCTGAGTCAGGTAACCATTAGTTGACATCAACATTTTGAGCTTGGAAAGCACTCAAGGCATGTTGAGCATTCTTAACTTCATCAGATGACTTCTCCTTGAATACTGTGTTTCGTTTGAAACACTTAAAAGCAGTGTGCCCTGGTTTGTGACAAATTTGACAAACTGTTTTAAATTTGCGTAAAGCCTCCTTGAGTTCTTCATCAGTCTTGACTGGTTTAAACACAGATTTACTTGAGTTAGCATTAATAGTAAGCTTCTTTGTTAGTTCTGAAGCCAAGTTGCTCACAATAGCAAGTTCAAAACCTCGATTTTTTGAAGTGAACTTCTGAACATTTCACTTTGCCTTTCTATACTTGTTTGCAACAAATGCAACTTATTGTGCCACCATAATAGAATCTTGAAGTAAAATCTTGGATTCATAGCTATGCAGCATTGACAGCAGTTCAATGTAATTAGGTAATGGTGACCTCAAAGTCATAGTAGTGAACATTTGATAGTTTTCTCCTAAGCCATTCAATAACCAAAACAATTTTCTGTCCTCCATCAGTGGCTTGTCAATTGCAGCAAATTCATCACAGATTGCTTTGAACTTCAGAAGATAGTCATTAAGAGATTCACAATTAGCTCTTCATAATGTTTCTAGCTAATGATGTAAAGTTAGCTCTGTAACACCCCATTTTGGCTCACCTGTGAACCGACCCGGAAATGTCACCGGCGACCGAACTGGCACACACCATTCCAAAGCCCACTATTGACTCACACGTGTCCGCTCGTGTAGCACGGTAGTCGGATTTCCCTCATTCAATCTCTCACTGAAAATGCGAAAACTATACATATATATAGGTCTAGGTTGGGATTTATACAATAGGCCCGAATGCATCGTGAGCTGGATCTGAAGTTCGAAAACAAACTCGAGGGATCTCATCCTCGAGGGTTATTAATCCGAAAAATCGTTGGCTAAATGGCCCGAGTTAAGTGGGATCCGATAAAACGCCACTTAACTCGTTTTGCACATGATAAATCAACGCCCGCATGATGAATCACACATCCTATAGCATGCACACACAATCAACACAATCACACATCAATCAACACACATCAACCTATATCAATTCTAGCAACTCTACTTAGGCTAGTTTGTATTAGATCATGATCATTACCTAGTTACCCTAATTAGTTTCTTAGCCTCCATTTTTAACACCACTCAATCAAACAAATTTCATATTTTATCCTTAATCAAATCTACATTTATATATATTATTATAACACACAATTTACCAATCCTAGCATGCAATTCTAATAATCAATACTTTCAAATAATTAAGTTAAAATAAATTATACCTCGCGTCGTCGAAAATCGGTGACGGCTAGGGTTTTCGTTTCGTGGCTCAAAACTCGAATTTGGCACCTAGCGGCGTCCGAAGTCCGATAAGATTGGACTGGGTGCGTTCGGCGGATGATCCGACGAATTTCCCATGAATCCAATTTTCCGGCGGTTCCGGCGGTTTTCCGGCGAGTGTCTGCGGTTTTTGGCGGATTCCGGCGGTTTTCCGGCGATGATTCGGGATAGGGCAATCAGAGGGTCTATCGGCACTAGCTCGATGGGCTTGGTCCGATGGTAGTATCAAATAAAGCAGCCGGGGCAGCAATGGCTGTCGGCGGCGGCGTTGAAAGTGGGTGGTGGCGGCGGCGTGCTCCGATCGGGGCTGCGGCCGGCCTCGACGGCGGTTAGGATGATGGGGGAAATGTCGGTGACGGGGAAGGGGTGGTCGTTGGGGTCACAGCAGCGGCAGCGCAGCCCGGATGGCGGCAAATCGATGAGGGAGGGCGTCACGGCTTGTGGGGTGATTCTGGCATCGTGGCGGCAAGACGGTGGCCGGGGTGGGTCGTGGCGGCACGGTGAGGACACGGCAAAGTGGGACGGCGTTGATCGGCGCCAATGCAGCGTCGACAGTGGCGGCGGCGGCGGACGAGCACAAAGTGGCGAGGGTTTTGGGAGGGTAGGTGTCGGGAGGGAGAAAAATACCCTCAATGGCAAACTCGTAAATAAGTATTGACTCGATTCCTACTCAAGTGAAAATAATAACTAGTTCGCAATAAATTCTAAAAAATCTAGAAAAATATGGGAAAAATCCCGTAAAATCAGATGAACACAGCAACATCCAAATGATATGTTCTATAACTAATAACCCACCCAAATATAATCTAACGCGTCCTAACGAGTTATTCGGCCTAAAACTATTTCTACGATCAAACATATAAAAAGAAAAAATACTGCATACTTTCAAATATTCTGATAACTCATTTCTCACCATCTTCTCGACGTTATCATCATATATTCAAGTACACCTGACTCTCATCGCTCATGACTCACAGCTGGCCTTGACTCAACACGTGGTTCATGAACTGACTCGACTCGAACCAACGGTCGAACCGACTGGTTCGGTAACGTAAAACCCTGACTCGAGTCACGGGTTTTACAATCTCCCTGTCCATAGTCTTTTGTTGAAAATATCCTTTAATGATTTTCACACATTTGGAGGAGTGTCTAATCCAACAACTTGATGAAGAATCTCTTCACTTAATGAACCAATTATCCATCCTTTTTATCAATTTATCAGTCCTTTTCCAAGCCATAAATTCTCCATTAACAACAATTGAATCAGAGGAACCAATGTGTAGAGGAGAATGAATAGATCCATCAATAAATCCAATACAGTTTTGTGATTCAATCAAATTCAAGATCTGAGATTCCCATAGTAGGAAATTCTTTGCATTGAGCCAAATTGTTACAAATGAAGAAACACGAACATGAATAGGATATGGATAACGAAGTGAGGAGTTTAAAAGCATAGCATTTGATGCAAATGATTGACCTGGGCAGGTTGCATTGCCAAACATTGTTTGCCATTGAAACTGCAACAATGGATCTGAAGGAAATCTCAATAGATCAGGCAATGTAAACAAAGTGTTTTGTTCAGAAAGATTTTCTCTACTAGCATGAGTGGAATCATTAAAGTGATCATTTTCCATTTCTACTGAATTTATCATATTATTCAAACAACTCAATTAAACAATCTGACGAGATAAGAACTGTAAAAACTTGAATTGTCACAAAACAAAGATATGACACAAACAAAATAATAGCAATTCAATCATATTAGGAGAGTAAGAACAAACATTTCCACGTCCAAGAATCACTAACAGAGATAGTCGGCAATCTTCACGATGATGACAATGCCGGCGTAATTGAATCACGAAAGAATTTGGCGAGAGCAATTGATCAAATTGCTATCACCAAACCCTTGCAATGCTCTGATACGATGTTGAGAATTGTAAAATCTTCATTAAACATTGGCATTAAGCCTTTATATATACAAGTATGAAAACACTCTAGAGACCTTGCGCAACAAGCAAAACAAAGAAGTAGCTGTTGCTACAGTAACATTCTAGCATATTCAAAAATTTACATTATCTCACTCCTATCTCTAATACAGGTGAGATCAGGCTGATGCCCGATCTTTCTACTAAATGGACAATTCCTTGGTAACTTTTTTCTTTATCAATCCCCTTGCTTCAATCAATGTCTTTTATTTTTCTGTAAAGTAACACATTTTTATCCTCTCTTCCACAACAGGAGCCAGAAGAAAGAAATGGTCTTTGCAAATATGCACCTTAAACCAGGTGAGACTTGGGAGTATTGTCTGAGGGAGGCCTTACGTAGAGTAACAAAAGTCCTAAAAGACAAATTTAATTTGGTGAGTTAGCAACCAACACGTGTGCTCTAAAACATGAAGGCTGAATTTGCGTTTGTGATATAGCAATAAATGAAGTTTGTGAATGTTATACATGTAGAATTCACGAAGTGAGTGCAGGCTTTGAAAATGAATTTTAACTTCTGAAGAATGTGCAAAGGTGTGAACCTGTGCCTTTTTCTCTTGGCTCTATCTTTATGTTTGCTGATTTTCATGCCATTTTTAGTGAAGGGAAATCTGCATGGGTCCCATTTGATCTGGGCCATATTGCTCTACTTCAGGGTTTGATGCTGCATCACCAATTTTTCATAAAATAAGTTCTGGGCTTCAATCAGTTGGTATTGTCCTGAGCAGGTATTGTCTGCATAACTTGACATAGTTGTGTACAATTCTTCTATGGCATCTATTTACAAGCCACCGCCTATGGATGGTGTCCCCTCTTAGTCTTACATTGGGATTAAGATTGGGTGGTAATTTCTATATGAGATGGGTCGTAAGCCTCTAAGTATGCTAGTCATTGTGGGGTAGGTTGGAGTGAAAGCTACCAAGAGAGAGCCACCTATGGTGGCTACTAGGGATAATGAGGCAAACTAATAGGAATATTATTTATGGTATGAGCAATCAGTTTGTGGTGTTCCTGGTTTTAATCCCATGTCTGGAATGATATTGGATGTTGAGTTCTATGTAAGGTGGATTATAACATCCTTTACAGTGGCTAGCCATTTTGGGATAGGCCCAAGGCCGTTTACATCATCACAATTAATTGGTGCAAATTTCTAAACTACAATTTTTATGAGTGAATTGTTGATGTCACCTTCTCACATTCAAAAGATTGATCTGATTCTAGTTTTGAATGGAATGCTTATATTTTTAAAGACGACCTTCTTTTGGCATATAAATGTTTTAATTCGATTATATTTGCTAGTTTCTGATTTGATGGTTTTATTTTGTTAGGTTCATAAAGAATCCGGTAAAGGTCAGTTTGAATAGGCTTTAGGGCATACTATTTGCAACAATGCTACTGATAGTTTAATATATGCCCGCGAGGTAATCAAAACAGTCACAAGGAAGCATGGGTTGTTAGTGACTTTTGTGCCAAAATATGAATTTCGGCCTCGATAATGCTCTACTTCTTTACACATTTTATTTCTTGGATAATTACTTGAAACAAATTATATTTGTGAGAGAAAGACTTATTTCTGATTTGCAATATATGGACTTACCTAGGTGCTTTTTGGATGATATTGGCTCTGGGTCTCATGTCTATTTAAGGTTATTAGAAAATGGTCACAATGTTTTTATGGCCTATACTGAATCTAAGACTCAGTATGCCATGTCAAAGGTTGGCGAAGAATTCATGGCTGGAGTTTTAGTGCATCTTCCAGCAATATTAACTTTTACTGCACCACTTCCTAATAGGTAATTCTTTTTAAGGAGGAATTATGCAAGCTCATAGTAGCAATTGAACTCTGATCTTGAATAATTTATTCACTAAATGCTTCTAAAAATAGTACTAGCCTATAGAAGGATGAATTATGCAACCTTTTACTACGCCACTTTATTATAGGTAATTCTTTTTATCGATGAATTATGCAAGCTCGGATTTAATGATTGAACTCTGAGCTTAAATTACTGCTTCTAACGATTGCATTAATGAATGGATTATGCAAGCTCAAAGTTCTTCACAGTGTTTCTTTGTCCATGTTGTTCTAATGTTTTGTATTAAACTATGGACTTTAAACCTAATTATACAACTTCTCTGCCGGATGTGAGTGGGTTCAAATTGATCCTTTTGTTGATTCATCCGAATCAAATAAGTGTTGCTTTAAATAGAAGGCATTGCATAGAATGAAAACCCCCTCATTGATGTATTATGGACTAATGGGAATCATGCTTGTTTTTGTATATTAGACAATTTGTAGTCAATTCTTAATTCTGTAGACTAATGTCTGAAATGTAGTTATGATCAAATTCAACCGAATACTTGGAGTGGGGGCTATCTTTGCTGCGGAAATGAAAGTAGAGAAGCCCCACTAAGGACGGCATGCCCACCTGGGGTGGAAAATGGTCTTGTGAACAATTTTGAGATAAAATCTTTTGATGGCTGTGCAAATCCACACCTAGGGTTGGCCTCAATAATGGCTGTTGGAATTGATGGTCTCAAAAAGAAACTTAACTTGCTAAAGCCTATCGGTATTGGCCTCTGTTAATTTCTTACTATTTTTTGTTTAGGGGTGAAAGCAATTATCAAGCTGTTGTTAATTCTACCTTTATTTTCAAAATTTTCATCTCACTGCAACTTTCATACATGTACATGATCAATTATGATGCAAATGTGGTCTTCTTAGGTATCATGTCTTCATCTTTAGATATCATGTGGTGGTGGTGTTATTTTTTACAAATTATATATTGTCTTTGTGACTTGATCCTGAAAAGAATTCTCTCTTTATGACGGTGAACTTGAAAGGTTGCCGCAAACATTGAATGAGTCTGTTGATGCTCTTTCTACCGACGAAGTGTTGAAGGAACTGATTGGTGAAAAACTTTTGACCATTGTACTAGGCGTCTGAAAGGTAACCTTTTATAATGTGGCATGCTGAATGATCCACTGTCAATAGTTCATCTCTTTTTCTTAACAGTTAAGTTGTTCATCTCTACTTAATCAAAAAGCCACGATGTCTCCTCTTGGATAGGCTGAGATTGACTTTTATTCCAAGGACAAGTAAGCATACAAACAGCTGATACACAGGTACTAGTTATGTACATCTACATCCAACATCCAATTGTTTTAAGACAAACATCACACTGCTTGAAGCTGCTAGTGAATAAAGTCTGTGAGAATAAGTTGGATAGGAAGGCTATGGCCTGTTTGAGACAATGAGTAGATGAAGTTATATATCACCATGTTTCTGAATTGACGTCCTCAAAAGTAATATGGGATAAACTCCAAGAAGTTTATTAGAGGAATACTGCTGGCAATAAGACCCTTTTGATAAGGGAATTGGTAAATTTGAGGTATAAGGATGGAACTGACATAAGTAAGCATCTCAATGAAATGAAGAGTATTATTACTCAACTTGCCAGGATGAAGATGACTCTAGATGAGAAATGACAAGCTATCCTACTCTTCAACACTTTGTCAGAGAGTTGGGAAACATTAGTGATATTTTTGAGCAATGCTGCTCCAGATGGAAAACTCACAATGAACATGGTAATAAGCAATTTACTGAATGAGGAGGTGAGAAGAAAATCTCTACCAACTTTAGGGTCTCATGCATTAGTGTCAGAAGAAGCAATAGGTCGATTGAGAAATAGAGACACAGACAAAAGAGACAAAAGTCGAGGAAGGTCTAAATCCAGGAAGTACTTGAACTGTTATTATTGTGACAAGACAAGTCATATGAAGAAGAATTGTTGGAAGCTCAAGAAAAACTTGAAAAATAAGGACAACAAGGATCAAGGAGAAACGAACACTAATATTGTGCATGATGACATGGTGATTCTTTCTGATTGTAGGAATGATTGTTTGACGGCTGATTGTAATGCTAGTTGGGTAGTTGACTCGGGAGCATCATTTCATGCAACTCCAAGCAGAAATTTCTTTGCTAACTATGAATCTTTAGATTTGGGTATAGTGAAGATGGAAAATAGTGATACTTCCAAAATTGTGGGACTTAGAGATGTGCATATAGTAACAAACACAGGTTACAGATTGGTGCTTAAAAATGTTAGACATATTCTAGATTTGAGGATGAGTTTGTTGTCAATTGGAGTGCTTGATGATGAAGGATTTGGTTCACAATTTGCACAAGGTGTGTGGAAACTTGTGAAAGGTTCTCTTGTTGTTGCTAAAGGGAAGAAGTGTTGCAGTTTGTACAAAAGTAAGACGAGTCTAGTTCGAGGAGAGGTTAATATCTCTTCGTTTGATTCTACTGCTGATTTGTGGCACCATCGATTGAGACACATGAGTGAGAAAGGACTAGAGACTTTGAAGAAGTTAAATCTCCTTCCCAAGTTCAAGGACATCACAATTAGTCCATGTGACCATTGTTTGGTCGGGAAATAATGTAGGACATCCTTTGCAAGCACAAGTATAAGGAAGTCAGAAGTTCTTGAGCTGGTACACTTTGATATGTATGGGCCTATGGAGGTAAAATCTCTTAGCGGTTCTATTTATTTTGACACTTTTATTGATGATACTTCTACGAAGGTGTGGGCTTATGGCATGAAAAATAACTGTGATGTTTTTGACATCTTTAAGAATTTTCATGTATTGGTTGAAAGAGAAACTGGTAAGTTCTTAAAATATCTTAGAAGTGATAATGGTGGTGAATATTATTCTGTTGAGTTTGATGAATATTGTAGCAAGCAAGGGATTAGGCATGAGAAGACAGTTCCTTATACTCCTCAGCATAATAGAGTGGCTAAAAGAATGAACAGGACCATCTCTGAGAGGGTTAGGAGTATGTTGTCTTCAGCTAAGTTACCTAAAAGCTTCTGGGGTGAAGCCATGAGCACAGCTTGTTATTTAATCAACAGATCTCTCACACATGTTCTGGACAATAACATACCGAAAAGGGTTTGGAGTGACAAAAAGGTTAGTTATTCTCATTTGAGAGTCTTTGGTTGTAAAGCCTTTGCACATGTGCCCAAGGAGCAAAGGGCTAAGATTGACTCTAGAGCTGTGGAATGTATTTTTTGGGATATGGTGATGATAAGTTTGGATACAAACTTTGAGATCCTAAAAATAGAAAACTGATTCGAAGCAGAAATGTAGTTTTCAAGGAGGATCAAATAGTTGAGGACTTTGGCAAGGAAGAAGTTCCTCAAACTAAATTCAGGAAAGCTTGGAAAAGATAAAAGATCATTCAACCTCAACTAGAAGTGAAGAGGTGGCTCAGGATGGCATAATTATTTCCCCACCGAGTGATGATGAGGGTGAGGATGTGGTGTCTGATGATATTTCTAATGAGTTGTTAATGATGTTGGACAGGAACATAAAGATTCTGATCAAGGGCAGCCAACTAATGTGAGAAGATCAGCTCGTGAACCAGTTCCATCAACAAGATATCCATCATCAGAATATGTGACAATTACTAAATGTGGAGAACTAGATAGTTTTAGTGAGGTCAAAGCTCATGTAGAAAAGGAAAAGTGGTTGAAGGCAATGTAAGATGAGATGAAATCTTTGCATGATAATAACACCTATGAGTTGGTGGATCTTCCTAAGGGGAAGAGAATATTGAGGAATAAATGGGTCTACAAGATCAAATATGAAGAAAATAACACACAACCAAGGTACAAGGCAAGGTTGGTGGTGAAGGGCTTCAGACTGAAGAAAGGTATTGATTTCAATGAAATTTTTTCTCCTGTTGTTAAATGTCTTCTATTAGAATTGTTCTCATTTTCGCTGCAAGTTTAGATTTAGAAGTTGAACAGTTAGATATTAAGACAACCTTTTTACATGGTGATCTTGAGGAGACCATATACATAGAGCAACCCGAGGGTTTTAAAGTCAGAGGAAAAAAGCAAATGGTATGAAAACTGAAAAAGAGTTTGTATGGTTTGAAACAAGCTCTTAGACAATGGTACGAAAAGTTTGATTCTTTTATAGAAAAGAATAGGTACAAGAAGTCTGTTTCTGATCACTATGTATTTATCAAGAGGTTTGATGATGGTAACTTTATTATTCTGTTGCTTTATGTGGATGACATGTTGATTGTAGGACATGATGGAGCCAAGATTGTAAGTTTAAAGAAGAACTTGAACAAATCCTTTGCAATGAAGGATTTGGGACCAGCAAAGCAAATCTTGGGGATGTCCGTTCAACATGACAAGGAAGCTAGAAAGCTTTAGGTGTCACAGCAAAAGTACATAGAAAAGGTACTTAAAAAATTCAACATGAAAGATGCAAAGCCGGTTAGAGTTCCACTTGGGGGTCACTTCAAGTTGAAGAAAAGTGACTTAAGTGAAACAGAAATGAAGGAAATGAGAAAGGTTCCTTATGCTTCTGCAATTGGTAGTTTAATGTATACTATGATTTGTACAAGGCCTGATATAGCATATGCAGTTGGAATGGTTAGTAGATATTTAGCAAATCTGAGCAAAGAACATTGGCAAGCAATTAAATGGATAATGAGGTACTTGAGAGGTACGTACAGAATGTGTTTGTGTTTTGGAAGTGATAAACCTTTATTGGTTAGCTATACCGATGCAGACATGGCAGGTGACTTGGAAACAAAAAGGTCAACATCTGGGTTTGTTGTTAATTTTACTAATGGGGCTGCATCTTGGCAGTCTAGGTTGCAAAAGTGTGTTGCATTATCCACAACTGAAGCAGAATTTATTGCTGCTATAGAAGGTTGTAAGGAGATGCTATGAATGAAGAGATTTTTGAATGAAATTGGCATTAAACAGGAAAGATATATTGTACACTATGATAGCCAGAGTGCAATTCACCTGAGTAAGCATTCAAGTTTTCATTCAAGGAGCAAGCACATTGATGTGAGATATCACTGGATAAGAAATGTGTTGGAAAGTAAATCTTTTGAGCTAACAAAAATTCATACTGAAAGGAATGTTTCAGACATGATAACTAAAGTTATGTCAAAGGAGAAACATGTTTACTGCAGGAATGGAGCAGGCATGGATGGAGCTTCCCATGCTGGCTAGAGGTATTTCATGGAGTCGGGAAGGGAGGTTTGTTGGGTTGTCCCTCCTCCGTAAATACATGAACTTACAACCTTATTTTGGGCAAAAACCAAGATTTTCCAGATTTGGTTAGTTGAAAAGAATAAAAGTAATGTACGACATTTTTCTTCTTTGGTTTTTCTGGTTTTTGGGTTCAGGAGAAAAACTGTTGCTGCAAGGAGAGAAAGAAAATTGTATAGATTGAAGAAAGGTGAATGTTTTATTAAGATTGACTTATAATTGTCAAAGGTAACTTTGCCAAGTTCTTAATCTGTAATATTCTTGTTTTATTATCTTCTACGACTTTATACCAATTTTTTAGAAAGTACAATAAATTAGTATTGAGGAGTTTGTTCTCCTATAGATCTTATCTATATCAAAATTGTGATATAGTATATTTGATTTAATCGTGGTTTTTCTTTAAATTTGGGGTTTTCCATATAAAATTGTCTTATCTGATCTCTTTATTTTGTTTGGTAATATTCATCCTTACTTGTTAAAATAGGGATTTTGTTTGGTTAATCCCAACAATAATCAGCCAGGATCTTGTTTGATTAAATTCATTTTTCAATGTATTAAAATTTTTTCCTGAAATTGTTGTAATCTGGTTCACGGTAATTTGCGGTGTAAACCCACCCACTCAAACAATGTATCTTTTTACGAAAGAATTGCCAACATGTATTGACTAGAATCACTCAAAGAATTTACTACTTCTCTAAAATGTGGTGATTTAAGTAAAGCTATTATATGGCAAAAGCCCTAAATCTAGCTCTATAAAAAAAAAAAAAGCAAGTGGGCATAAAAATGTAATTAATTTGAGAAAAACATGTTACAGTTGAATCCAATATTCAAGTCGGATCCGGTAGTAGGTTGAATAATTTGACACATCATCAGTTTTGGGTAATTTGACACAGTAGTAGGAAAAACCAAACAAATTGTGGTTGAGTGTTGGGGAGAGTGATCAGTTCCTGTCTCCAAACGTGTCTTCTCCTTGGCCTTTAGACAACACTTTTTCATGTAAAACCATATCCTCTCCACCTTCACAACAGTACACCACACTGCCACCCTCTTTGCTTCGCTGCTGCGTCTTCCTCGCTCATCAATGACGTTTGCCGTTGATGTCTCCCCCAGCTACGCCTATGCCAAAACCCATTTGTCCAGAATTTCCCCTTTCTCTTCCTATCCCCGTACTCTTGCCCCCCGGCTCCGGCCCATCAAGTCCTCCTCCGTCGGCCTCCTGGTTTCCGAGTCGTCTGCTCTGCTGCTCCCAGGTATATGTATACGTGAAAATTCTTTCATTTTTGTTTTTTATTTTTAATGATGTCCTGTTTGTTCTTCTTCCTACCATGCACGTTTCTATCATTCTATGCATGCTGTCATCGTGTGCTTCTTACCAGCCAAGTTAAGTCCCCTCCTACGCCGGTTCCTAGTGAAACTGTCGCTAAGCCAGAGTGCTATGGGGTGTTCTGCCTTACGTATGATCTGCAAGAGGTATGGCATTTCTTTGTTGCTTGTGTCGTTTCCGGCCTTGGAATATAGAGTTTATGGATTGCCACATTACTGTTAGTTGTAGGCTTGTAGCTTGAAAGGCGTTTGATTAATTCAAGGGTACCGTTTCATGGTTGTTTTGTTGGTGTGATCCTTTTTACGTGGAAAGGGGACCATTTCATGCTTACCTTTATATTAAAGAGCGACTGGTAACTGAACTAGTAGGTGCTATGTATGAATGTGTTGGTACCCATGAAGAACTCGGAATATATTTATTCTGTCTAGTTCACTTCATAATCAAATGGAGATAAGTAATTCAAGTTGGTAGTTATTTCTCCCAATTTTTGTCCTTGGCTCATGGGCACGAGCAAATTAATTGCTGATTATTTTTCAACACAATGCTTCAGATTTTGGGGGCCTGTTGGGGCACAATTCACTAATCAGCTAATTTAAAGGCCTATAATAAAGAGAAGGGTACCCAAACCATGTATTAGATTATGATTAAATTATGGTGGTAATAGCTGATCTTTAGATGTAGTCATGCTTATTTCATACATAATTTCTTTTTTTATTTGGGAAAACATATTGATATTGCGTTAATTGCTCTTCCATCTTTTCACTGTGATTGGAAACATTCCTATAGTCTATCAAGGAAGCAACGACAAAATCATGGAAAAGCTTGATCAACATTGCTGTATCTGGTGCTGCTGGAATGATATCCAACCATCTTCTGTTCAAAGTAAGAAGTCTCTATAAACTATGGATTGGCACGAAGAATTTTCTTCTTGGCCTTCCTTTAAACATCGAATTTATGTTTTGATGTTTATCATTTATTCTAATTTGAATAAAAATGGGGGTAATCTGTATTATTCTTTGTGAATCATGACCCAACCAATTTTGCAAATTACTTACCATGGCATCCACAATATATTGCCATCAAACAACAGCTTTTTATGTCTATGGCATGACTTGGAATTTTATTCTCTTTGCATCGAGTCTTTTTGGACATATCAAGATAAGTGTGAACAAATATTTGAGTATATTATATCTTTGCTTTTTCAGCTTGCCTCAGGTGAGGTTTTTGGGCCTGACCAACCAGTCGCACTGAAACTCTTAGGATCTGAACGATCAATCCAGGCTCTTGAAGGTAGGGTTTTGTATCGAAAGAATGACAAACAAAATGCTGGGAGTCATTTCAAGGAATACTTTGTGAATGTTCTAAACTTGAAGGTAGCAAAATGGACAACTGTTGTTGTATATTTGGTACAATTGTAACTCTATTACTATTGCAGGAGTCGCTATGGAATTGGAAGATTCGTTATATCCTTTATTGAGGGAAGTCAGCATAGGGACAGATCCTTATGAGGTGTTTCAAGATGCAGAATGGGCTCTTCTAATTGGAGCAAAGCCCCGTGGCCCTGGAATGGAACGTGCTGGTTTGCTAGACATTAATGGACAGATATTTGCCGAGCAGGTGCTTTAGCTTTGGTATTGAAGCACAGTAGTTTGTGTTTTCATAAGCGTCATGATGATCACTTTTTTTATAAGATGCTTACAGGGGAAAGCACTTAATTCTGTTGCATCTCGCAATGTGAAAGTGATTGTTGTAGGGAACCCCTGCAATACAAAGTAAGAAGACTTGTATAACACAAATCACGTGTTTTATTAAGCTTCAATCTTTAACCAATTTTTTATGATGTTCTCTCTCTTTGAAGTGCATTAATATGCCTTAAAAATGCCCCCAACATCCCTGCAAAGAATTTCCATGCTTTGACTAGGTTGGATGAGAATAGAGCAAAATGCCAGGTATAAATTTTGAATGGGATCATACTTGCGTAATTTTTTTGTAATCACACAAAAAACATTGTTTGCACAGCTTGCTCTTAAAGCCGGGGTGTTCTATGACAAAGTATCAAATGTGACTATATGGGGAAATCACTCAACGACTCAGGTCTTGTGAATAGCTGATGTGCCACATTTTTTTATTGATATGTGCGTAAAAGGCGAGCTAAGATATCTTGTTTTGGGCAGGTTCCTGACTTCTTGAATGCCAAAATTGATGGTAGACCTGTGAAAGAAGTTATCACTGACAAAAAGTGGTTGGAGGAAGAATTCACAGAGAGAGTGCAGAAGGTGAAAACTCAGATTGAAATCTGATATCATTTTTGTCCAGTTGAGTCTCTAAGTGAATCATTCTAATGGAGCTCTCATTTTCTTTTCCTATAAAAGCGTGGAGGCGTGTTAATCCAAAAATGGGGAAGGTCTTCGGCTGCGTCCACTGCCGTCTCAATTGTTGATGCAATAAAGTCTCTTGTTATTCCCACTCCCAAGGGTGACTGGTTTTCGTCAGGAGTAAGTTCTGATACATCTATACTCTCATTAGCCACATGTCTTATTACTAGATTTTGTGGTAAAATATGCTGCAGATGATACTGAAATAATCATGGCTGACTGCCTTCTTTTGCAGCATTATCTAGCCACTTCTCGTTTTGCTTAATTCAATTCTATATTGCAGGTGTATACTAATGGAAACCCCTATGGTATAGCAGAGGATATTGTTTTCAGCATGCCTTGCAGATCGCAGGTTGATAACTTGAACATTCTCATTGTATAAATTAGTGGATGTTGAGTTAATTACTTAACTTTGTGTCTATGTTCTAGGGAGATGGTGATTACGAGGTGGTACCTGATTTAATCATTGATGATTATCTCCGAGAACGTATTAAAAAGGTATACTTTCTTTCAAAAATCATGGATTAACATTGAACCTACTTTGAAGTTTGATCATAATTGTCTAATGCATCCAAACACAACTCAGTGTAAACTCTCAAATGCCAAGACAGTTATTTTTATGTAAGTACTATATTTACTTCATATACTGATGGTTAACCTCGACCAGACTGAAGCAGAGTTGCTAGCAGAGAAACGTTGTGTAGCACACCTTACTGGAGAGGTATATAAAATAATCCACTTGGCTGATAGCCACAAATCATCTTTTAACTATCGTATACCAGAAGTGATCACATGAATCCACATACATCTGTATTGTATTGTATACAAGTGATGAATCTCTTTTCAGGGCAATGCATATTGTGATCTGCCGGAGGATACCATGCTACCCGGAGAACTATAGATTAGATTTATTCGAGCTCAGTCTGATTTTCATCCACTCAAGCTGCTCAAAATAAAGATGTAGCCCGACCCTTTGCCTTTGTAATTTCTGTGCAAACTGTTCCAGACAGTTATGTAAGTATGCTTGTATGATAAAATTGTTCCACCAGTAGAAATTTTGTAAGTATGCTAGGTAAGAAAGGAAATGGAATATTGCAGATTTGGCGTAAGTTCATATGTGATCGATTATTGTTCTAGTATGTTTTCCTTGATTTTTGATAAACATTATCAGGTTTTATTGTAAAGTTGACTTCAAAATAAATGAGATATGATTAGCTATGGCAAGAAACATAGTGATTGGAAAATTTATGTGGGGAGATGTAGTATGTGATGTCGATTCTTGGCGAGGTAGAGCCAATGATCTCCCTACAATTGCACTTGGTGTATGCTCAATGTTTCAATAGTTGAGGTTAGGCAGATGGATGCTATTGAATTCAAACAACAAGCAAGGTGAATGAGGCGTGCACAAACTCGAAGAGTAGTTTGGGCGAGGGAAGCATGCTAGTCATTTGCAGATAAATATTTTTCAGCAAGCTCCAAGTAAGAATGTAGTAAAGCTTCATAGCATAAATATTGCCTGTTTATTTATTTGTTTGCATATAAATTATACTCTCTAACAATATATATAAATTCAAGTTGAAAGTGGAGCTTTGCTAGTGATGCTAGGTTTGCTCTGTTAAAGAAAAAATGGAAAGGCATGTGTTAAACGTTTAATGAAAAATGTTTGCGTGTTTGTGTTAAACATTTAAAGAAAAATGCTTAGACTGATTATGTTCTTTTAATTTCACCAAGTTTTATTAAACAAATATTTGGTTTGATTGTATTATTATATATTGTTATAGGAGGTAAAAGAGATAATGTAATATTCATGTTAATTGTTTGTCTACACTTTATAAGTTAGTTGTAAGTTACCGCCAACATAATCTTTATGTATACAAAGAAAGGTGGATGAGCTCCTGATCTTAATATATTAATAGGGCGTATTATGTATGAGAAGAACCTCCAAAAATCAGACGGTAGCGTTCTGCATGCAATGCAGCTGTCTGATCAAACCCTGGTGCAGGAGGTTTGCCTAATAGTGCCCATTACCAAAAAAAGCAGAAAGAGATTCTTAAAAAGAGCATGGACACTGTCTGTTTATAGTCGACAGGTCAGGTAATTAAAAATTTTACGTAGTTTCAATAGCTTTCCAAATCATAGTCTCCCGATCCAGAATATGAACATCATTTAGTAGTTCTCGACTGATTCCTTCCCCACCAAACGTTACTAACTTGGAGCCAACAACGGAGACAGACTGGCCGCCACGGGCAATCTGTCAAATGAAAGATAATAGCACCATTAATTTCTTTGATAAATTCACTCCATAAAATAGGTTAATAATGTAACTAAATCTCATTCTGAAATTTGAAAAATATCAGCAAATTACCGGAATATTTCCTGTGGTTTCAACTACATGACAGCTGAGAGTGTCAGTGTCAATAGATCGCACCACAAACAGTCAAAAATAATAGGTCAGATAATGGAAGTATCATAAAATCTGTCTCAGTATAACTAAAAGGAACAAGAAACAGAGATAAAACCTTTCTATAAATATATTTCAAATCTAAATTTGTTCATCTTATTGCTACTCCAATTATTTGGCATTAAGTGAATGATGATGCCAAAAGAATTGATTATTTTCCGATGCTACAAATTCTTGGTAACTAAAGTAAACAGATAAATCCTTCATCAAAAGTCTGCAACCAAGTAATGTATTCCGTAACTCCATGTTAATTTTGTGCCCCTTTAACTTGTGCAGCGTGGACAAGCAAGCTAAGGAATGTCCAAATGCACCTTGCCTTTCGACGTAAAGGCTCAATCCTATATGCACAATATAAGACTGCCTTTCCGAGCCACAAGGAAATGAATTAAAATGAAATGAGACATACTGGTTACATATTGGAAGAGTCCTTCAAATGGGCTGCCATGTTATAAAGTTTATTGCTCCAATAAACCTATAAAAAAAATTAACGCCAGATCGAATATGAGAGTTCATGTAATGAAAGGAGCAGGTAAAGTTTGAACACGTAAAAAATGAGCCTAAAAATCAAACCACTATTATACAGTGGCCAGAGGAAGCAGGTAAGGTTTCCAAACTTCGCTCCGCTTTATCCTCAACTGAACGAGGATTCACAGTGGACCATTCCCAGGTTCTAAGATAAAAAATCTGTTAACAATACTACATAAAAGATTTCAGAAAACCTAAAATAAGGAAAGTAAAACACAAGCAAAATAGACCAGTCAAGCAAAATACAGATGTGTAGGACCTGAATATCAGATAGGTGGCGACCATTTAAGACTCCCACCAGTAACAAAAACTTTTTCCATCCACCCACTTGCGCTGCGTGCTGTATGTTTTTTAAGGCAAAAAAAGGAATTAGCAGCACGCTGAGCAGACACACAATCGTCGGCATGGACTGGTTTCGACTTTCAGTAACTTAGATCCAACCTTGTCCCGGCCCGTAGGAGCCGAACTTAACGCAGGAAGTGCAAACCATTTATCATAGTCAAGTTAAGAACTGCTCAAGATTCAAAAAGTTGAGCTGCCATTTACCTCCTCGGTCACCATAATTTAGTTACACCCTTTAAAAGATTAGAAAAAGGCTTAAACAGCCATTCACTTGAAACAAACAGATAACAAAAGCACTAGCATTTGAGACATTGACCGTGTAAAATACACAAACAATTGGATGTAGACAATGAGAATCATGCATGGTATATC